>JAJAQA010000029.1:0-155000 GCA_021464565.1 Rutilus rutilus
GGCATTTACAGGTTTGCGTTTCTTCACGTGGACGATTTGCATGTGAATCTCTTTTGCGCGCATGGGTGTGATCACATTAGATCTAATGAGCTCTAGCTTGAGAAACTTGACATCTTGTTGGTTTCATACAAATTACTTAAACATTTAAGTGTGTACTTTTTAAATTATCTTATTCAAAACGAAAACAAATATTCTCTGTTTATAAAGGTATTGTTGTGATGTCAGTCTGTGTTCCCCTGTCTTTTCATGTTCAGCAGTTCCCTGTTATGTCCATTAGTCTCCCCAGGTGTTTCAGATTAACCACGCCCCCTTGTTATCTTGTTTAGCTTGTTTGCCCTTGTATTTAAGCCCTGTGTTTTAGTTCAGTCATTGTGAGTTCTTGGTTTTGTTAAAGCTGCCATCGGCAACCCTGGAAGATTGAGTGGACTTAGCCAAAATTTTGAATGTTTACAACTCTCATGCGTCTCTCCCCATCAACGAATACCCTCCCATCGAGTTCGTGCTCGTCAGTGCGTGTGCACCAGATTTTCTGTGAACACGTCCGTCTCATCAGCATCGATCAACACCATGGAGTACTCGGAGGTATGCTGCCCTGGCTAATCTACCCATAGATTGCAATTGCTAACGTCATTTATACTCTAAATGAGCTTATTTGATTTGTTTTGAAAGCGAGATACAAGTCTCGGATGAAGACTATGTCCCCGCGAACTTCAGGCATGTGATTGTAACGTGCGCGAGGGTGGAGTGGGATCTGTGGCGTGTGCACGACCTGTGATTGACAGTCAGATCTCACACCTCTCACAGGAGGGAGAGCATTTTCACATTTAGCTCCAAAACTCTGGAATAGTCTTCCTGATACTGTTCGTTGCTCAGACTCGCTCTCCCAGTTTAAAACTAAATTAAAGTCGCATCTCTTCAGCCAGGCATTCATATAATATTCTTAATCTTACAGTTCAAATTACAATCCGGCCTCTAGTTAATAAACGCCAGAGGAGAACTGGCCCCCGACTGAGCCTGGGTTCTCCCAAGTTTTTTTTTTTTCTCCATTAGGTCACCTGATGGAGTTTTTTGGTTCCTTGCCACTGTTGCCTTTGGCTTGCTCAGTTGGGGATATTTGGGGATATTTAATTTAATTAATCAATCAACAATACTATTGATCAGCATTACCAAACGTGGACGTTTTCCACTAGAAACAAACATTGTTGTATTATTTTAATTTAATACTGTGAAGCTGCTTTGATACAATCTGTATTGTGAAAAGCGCTATATAAATAAACTTGACTTGACTTGACTTGACACCCCCCTGCGCTGATTGGACCCGATGATCCGGGAGCGGTGGATTTTTGCAAAACAAATAACACGCTCCAGGTGGAGTTAGAAGCTCAGGTTTTTTTTCTAAAACCATCTTATTTATGTTGTTCTGTCGGATTATAGTGTCGATTTCACTGAATATGATCACAAAAATGTTGCCGACAGCAGCTTTTAAAGGAGAACTTGGTAACTCTAGCGAACTCTAGTCACTTCGCTGATTTTCCCTTTTGTTGTCGCATGTTTTCCTCACGAGTTCCCCCTACAGCTGTGGGGCGTATATTTCACAACACGGTCGTAAAAAACTCACTTGCGGCGGCCTCCTCCCTCTCTCTACCGCTGCTCATGTGCGTTTGTTTTGATCGGAGCAAGCCAACTGTATCGTGTGGAGCTATGTCTACCGAGGTGGGTAATCTGGTAATACATCATACATGCGTGTGTGTTTATGTCGAATTGCCGTAAAGCAATTCGTGTTTCGCGCTCGTTCTCATTCTCGTTCTCGCTTCTCACGAGACTTCCCATTTCTATCTTGCCGGGACGGTAGTCCCCAAGTTGCAAGGTTGGTTTTCCGCCTGGGAATGCTGGGGGGAGCGGGGAAAGTCACCAATATCACCAGAACAGGTTGTTTAACCATCCAAATGATTTCTAGACAGTTTTATTACGTTAAAAAAGTTACCAAGTTCTCCTTTAAGTGTTGGTTTAAATGATGTTGGTTGTTCGTTCTGTTCCCGAGTCCTGTTCCCTAATCTGTGTTGGTAAAGTCTGGAGTCTATTGAATAAAGTGTGCTGCATTTGGATCCTGCTTCCTCCTTGTCTCAACCGCATCGTAACAGGTATATTGCTTATTTTTGTGTGACAATTATTCGCTGAGATTTGTTTCAGTTTAGAGACGTGCTCAAGAAAAAAAGTTCACGGAGATGGAGAGGCAGAACGCACACCCTGTTTATTTTATTTATTTTACAAAAGCCCAATGTTTTGTTTTGATTGTAAGTGGAAACATACAAAAGTAGACATCTTTTCAGATTCTGTTTTTATATTTCTTTTTTCTGTACGACCATAAATGACAGAGTAATTTAAGTCTATTGTGCTACTATGACCGCCGGCGCGTTTGTCGACCCCTAAGGGTTAAAAAGACTTGCATTTTATTTTTAAAAACCCTGCATATACTGTGTAGTCAAATGACCTCAGCATGTTTTTGCTTAGTTTCAGGTATTGACATGCTCCTCCGCTGAGGCCATCTCTTCTTTACTCTCTCACACTGGGAATGATCTTCTGGATCTGGTTCTAATGGATCATGACCCTGAGCTTTACCTTCAAGACCTGCTGGCCTTACAGAGAGGGAATCTGCTCTCGACCTCCTGTGTTGTGTTGATCAACAGAGCTCTGATGCCTGGAGCTCAAGACCTTCTGGAGTACGTGACAGCCAGACCGCAGAGCTTCAGCGTGGGCAGACAACTCGATGGATTGATGGAGATACGCTGTCATTCGGCTGCCTGGTCTGAGGCGTCTGTGTGCTGTAGGAATGAGTCTAAAACCCAGAACTGAGTTCGCATTTTAGCACTTCTGGTTCCATCGTCCCAAAGTCAATGGGTTTTTGGTTAAATCCCTGAAATAAGGTGTGGTTAACACAAGTTCAAGACATTTTCGTGTTTCAATCTACAACAAAAAGGAAAACTCCACTCATCCACTCACTAGTGCGTAATTATTATATGCTTGCTTATTTAATTTTGTCTTCTGATATGATCTTGCGGTTTTCTTACTAGTTGGGTCTCAGGACTAAAAAGTAGCGATGTTAAATTTGTTCATCTAATGTTCATCGCTCTATTGTTGTACTTTACTAAATATTTACATATTTGTTTGTACATGTTCAATATATAAATAAAATGAATAAAATCGACACTACCCTTTTGTCAAGAAATTAGAGACAATTAATAATTTAAGTGGAGATTGAAATTTTACTTATAGAGATACAAGTAATCATTGAAACAATGAGGCGTCAATGCTAATTGGATTGAATTAACACAACAATGTGATGTTGGTTCAATATCACTTTTTCACATGCAATTAATGTTGAAACAATGGTGAGATTTCAACAAAAACCAATGCAAATGTCATTGAATCAACGTTACACTATGATGTTGATTCTGAATCACTGCTGTTGAATCAGCATTGAAATTAACAAAAAGAGTCAATGATAATATTGTTCGATCAATGTTAAAATGTGATGTTGATTCTAAACATCTTTTATTGAAAATAAAACTGAAATGAAGATAATTTTGATTAAATCTGAGGTTTCTGAAACACACATAAGCAGCAACCTCATTGCAACTTTCAAGGCCCAGAAAGGTAGTAAAGACATCCTTAAAATATTTATTTATTTTATTTTTATAAACTCATGTTACATACTACAACATTTTAGCCGAAGCTAATTCTCAATGTTCGTCCCTAATGGGCCTTTACATAAAATTAAACAATGCATTGGTAAAATAAACATAATACAGTATAAGACAATATAAATGCAACGAACAGTCAGTGGTCGCATTTCTGACCTCTGAATAAAGAGTCTTTAAGTTTATATTTGAGGAGGACCCAGTTTGACTCTCCTTTCAGTTCAGTGGGAAAACAATTCCAGGCTTTAGTGCCTTGTACAGAGAAAGCTGATTGTCCAAATGAAGTTTTACATTTCGGGATCTGACAGTTCCCGTTCCGAGCTCCTCTAGTCCTTGAACCCACAGTCCTGAGAGTAACTATGCACGCACTCAAGACCTGTGGGACTTGCTGGTTTAAACATTTATGCATCAGCTTCAACAGAGAAAATTTTGTGAAATTTGCAAAAGATAAAATGTTTAAATTCCTCAGACTAACACAATGATGTGACCTAATGGGTTTCCTATCTAGGATTTTAACCGCTCTGTTATAAATCATTTGAAGTGGCTTAACTGTAGTAACAGTAGCCTGTGACCATGAGCAGATGCAGTAACTCATATGCGAGAAGAGCATGGCGTGCATGAAAGTGTGAGCAGCATGAAACGGTGGGTAATCCCTGATCAATCTGAATGTATAAAGATTTGCTTTGGCTACTCGACAGATTTTTTTTTATATGACTGTCAAATTGAAGTTGAGAGTCAAGTACAAGGCCCAGGTATTTGACCTCTGATACCTGCTGGATCTTATGCCCCATTATCCATAAATTTAGTTTGTAAGAATTGATAAATTAGGAGATTCCAGACAGTCTGTTTTGGGGGTGACCAGGCCCTGAGAGGACAAAAGGACCTCTCTGGAGATTAGCATTTGAACTGGCTCTCATGCACCATCGAGACGAAAGTCTCACCTCCGAGTCATCTAATCTACATCTCTTTCCCTCTCCCCTCACCCCCTCTCTCTCATGCTCAGATGATCACCTGAAGATCACCCAAGAAAATGTATAGTTTAATGTGAATGATTATCACAGAGTATTTTAATGTTTGGTATCATTTAAAATGTCACAGTGCGACTGGTACAAATGTCCTATTTCCAGAATAAGTAAAACACAAGGTAATAAGGTTTTTGAAGGTTTATGGATAACTAGCATTCAAGGAGGGGTTGGTCTCTCAAGCAAATGGTCACACCCCCCCAAGAGGTGCTACAGTGTACCTCTGAATGCAAATTTCTATTGTTAGCACATGCTTCCAGGTGAAAGGTTTGTCTATTTAAGGAGGTGCAGCAGGGAGATCGGGGCCCTTTTCTGTACTTCAGATCGGTCTGTGAGGCTGAGAGAGATAGATCTCTCAGCCTCACGTATTTCTTAAAGTTGGGTTTGCATCTTCTCTCTATTCCAGAGCATTTGATGTTTTGTATCGATTATCTTTGAATTGATTATGAAATTGGCATGATACATTTACCTGACGTAATAAATCCTAATGTGATTATTCTAACTGATTTTGACGTTCATTTAATGGTTAAAAGGAATAGTCAAACATTCACTCACTTTTAGTGAGGCACAGATATTATTAAAACCCTTTCATTTATGGAGTCAGATGAATTAACGAGTAAATACATATGATTAATGTATTACAAATTTAATCAACCAATACTTTGCATGAGTGAGGACAGAGCACGTGATTCCTTCCCCGTATATTGGCGAACCGGCAATTGGGCCAATATAGACAGGTTTACAAGTTCTTCTGATATGGACTTGAATCTTGAGGCAAAGCAAACAGACATAGTCTTTTTAAAATTCAATGTCAGACCTGCATTTTGAAACCACACCGCCACAGTTTGCAGGTGTTTTGCCAGTTCATCAGAAACTGCATGCACACTTTTCCCTCGCACATAAACCACTGCATCGTCAGCGTACATCTGAAATCCTGCTGTAGGACATGAGGCTGGCAGATCATTAATATACAGTGTAAAGAGCAAAGGCCCAAGAATGGACCCTTGCGGTACTCCTGTATTAATTTTTAAGAATGTAGACATTTCATTATTGACCACCACACATTGATCTCTCAGTTCAAGATATGATTTAAACCACTATAAAGTTAATGTTGTGAAGTTAAAATTGAACAGTTTATGAATAAGGATGTCATGATTTAGTGTATCAAATGCCTTTTTGAGATCCAAAAAGACGGCGCCAACAATTTCTCCACTATCTATTGCAAGTTTGAGTTGTTCCACAAAGAAGCAGTTTGGTGGAGTATTGCGGACGAAAGCCAAATTGTAATGGGTATAAAATGTTATTTGATTGTATAAAAGCCATAAGCTGACCATACACAATTTTTTCTAACACCTTTGAAAATACAGGTAAGATGCTTACAGGCCGATAATTGCATGCCTGGTCAGGTGTTCCTGACTTATAGTCAGGTCCGAATCTTCAAGATTGTGTAACCCTGTAGGCATTTTTGAGGAAAAGTTGTGGTAACACTTTATTTTGATAGTCCGTTCGTTGAGACTTTACTAGTTATTAGTAGCCATTCAGTAGCTTTTCAACAGTGCATCAGTTGACATTCAACAACACTGTTTCAACAGACAAGTAACATACGTTCAACTGACTGCCTATAGACTATAAGGTACAATTCAAGTGTTAATCTACAGATTTTACAAAAAAGTGCCTGTTGACTGTCAATATTATTTTGCAACAGGTTATTAACCAATTGTCGACTAACTTTCAATTGTCAACTAACTTTCTGTAGATTGAGTACCAACAACTCAAGATCAATCTGTCAGTTAAAAGTCAACAGTCACGTCAGCATATTAAGTATATGATACTGTATATCCTACTCAAGGGGTCACATATGCATCAAATTAATGATTATTTTAGCTGATTTAAAACTGTTTTTAAAAAATTGTTAACCATTTGTAGATAATCTGTTGATAGTCAACTAAAGATTAGATCTGTTGCTTGTCAACAAATAAATTGTTTATGATCAGTAGACTATTAATAGACATTATCCACTAAGTGTTAGTAGATACATTTTAGGACTATCTAATTAAAGTGAAAAACAGTTTATATCAGTAGAAAGTCTATAACCTATCAACAGATTGAAAACATACTTTTTTTGTACGTTTGGATAGATGCTGAAACGTAGCCTATGATACAGACATGTCTGCAACGTAGAATTATTACGAATTCACAGCTACAAAACGTTTACGAATCATATCATATGAAGATATCTGTATCATTTCCCTTATACTGTTTTATAGATAAATGTAAGTTCCCTTAACCCTACTCCCAAACCTAAATATAAATTACTCATTTTATACAGAATATAAAAAGAATAAAACACTTTATGGACAGAGATGTGTAGGGAAATGCCAGTTTTATTAATAGCATTAAAATATATTTTGAGCCACTAACATTAATCCTACTCCTGCCCCTAAACCTACCCACCCTTACAGAAAAAACACATGAATTTCACATGTTATCACATGAATTTCACATGTTATCACATGTTTTCCACATGTGAACAACATGTCACCACATGTGAACAACATTTCACCACATGTGAACAACATGTCACCACATGTGAACATAATGGAGCATGTGGCACATGTGGAAAACATGTTTATATAGGTTATAATGTGGAGCTCATGTGAAATATATTTGCACATGTTGTAAAATAATTTTTAACATGTGAATCATGTTTCCACATCACAAATACTGTACATTTTCAGCTTCTTTGTAATGGGAAGTTGCCCCATTTTGTCACAGTCATACTTAACTTCAGGTAAGTGCCAGTTAATAAATGATCAATTTTAGACTTAATAACGACAAAAATGTAAAACATATTCAATGGGTTTTTTGTGTTGTTACATCCTGAGACGTACACAGCAAAAACTCCAGTGTTAAATTAACACTCCTGGGAGTGTATATGAGTCCACACTCAAGAGTGTAAAGTGTTAAAATATGAGTGTTAAATTAACACTCAAGAGTGTTAAAGTTAATGAGCTAATTAAGTGATTAGTTTAGTGATGATTGATCATTATTGAAGACACCTGATGTTAACAAGCAGAATCACTGAAGGAGGAAATCACTAATTGTAAGTTACCATTATGGTGATCAGTGTTTGCTTTAGTCGGGCTCTTGACCCTTATACATTTACTTTAAATTTTGTTTGGCTGTTGTATCTTATAACTGCCAGATGAACAAAGAAAAAAAGTGAACTGATGGTGTTGGTTATATAATGACAATCATCATCTGAAAATGATCACTGAACTCAATAAGATCCTTATTTCTGACTTAGATTTATGTTGTTGGTTACAGCATAACTGTGAATCTGCATAAATATCCAGAAGTTTAGATATAATACAAAGGATTTCTTAAAAGTTGTTTTGAAAAAAAAAAACTTTCTTTTAGGCACACACAGACGTCAAGATTCAGTCTATGCATCTCAACAATGGTGAGGAGCAGAATATTCAATTAGGAAAAGTAAATTACATAGACAATTCAGATCATAATTTATTCATACCGCAATGCATGATGGGAGCCATTAATGAGTTGTGATTGGTGGCAGACACTGCAACATGCTTTATTATTGTCACCATTGTTGAGATTCACAGGCTGATTATTGATGTCTGTGTTTCTAAATAAATTCATTTGAAAGTCTTTTGATCAGAAAAATTATTATGAAATATTTGTGCTGTAGAATCACAGAGCTGCTGTAATTAACAAGGTAAGCCATCTCAATAAGTTTGGTTTTACGGATCACAACATGATTATGTCAAAACATAACCAACACCATCAGATCACATTGTCTCTTTGTTCATCTGACTGTTATAAATCACTAACAGCAGACAAACAAAATTTAAAGTAAACATATAAGGGTCAAGAGCCCAACTAAAGCAAACACTGATCACCATAATGGTAACTTACAATTAGTGATTTCCTCCTTCAGTGATTCTGCTTGTTAACATCAGGTGTCTTCAATAATGCTCAATCATCACTAAACTAATCACTTAATTATCTCATTAACTTAAACACTCTTGAGTGTTAATTTAACACTCATATTTTAACACTTTACACTTTTGAGTGTGGACTCATATACACTCCCAGGAGTGTTAATTTAACACTGGAGTTTTTGCTGTTTTTGCCAATCACAAATATATTTGTGATTGGTATTTGAAATGTTTTATAAGTTATACATACATAATCATGTCGAGAGAAAGCCCACCCAGCACCAGACGTCATTAAGACGTTGTTTTTTGGGCTGAATCAAGTCGGCCCGTCATAGTCTTAATTTAGCCCAAAAATAGACGTTGACATTTGGGCTTTGTTTGGTCCATCTGTTTTAAACCACATTTAGCCCTAATATAGCATAAATACAATTAAAGTCTATTGTAGCAAGTGAATAAATAGATTGTAGAAATAGTTTCAAAGTTACGTGTCACTGCACATCCCAGAAATACATTATTTGTGAACACCTATGTTCGTAAACCATCTACCTACATGATTTGGCATAAATCCAGTAAAAAGCGCTCACTAGTGGTTTGTATCTCGTTGAAAACGTGTGCTGAATATTATTACACCTATATCTGAACATTTGTTAACAGTTACTACATTAAATATGCCTATAATGCATCCATAAAAACATTAAACATCAAAGTAGTTTAAACACCGTAGACCCCGATAAACAACAGCACTATTAATATATGTGAATATTAATATATTCACATATGTAAAGCACTGTTAAATATTGAAATACATTTAATAGATTTGAAATACATCAAAAAAAAACTTAGAATAAAGCTTTGTTCTTCGTGTCACATCTGTGAATTTGTGTAGAAAACGTTCATAATTATATCATGTAGTTTTTGCTATTTTGTTTCCACATCGCGTTTACCATTTCTAAAGGTAGGCCTATATATTATATTATAATGTAGCCTATTATATATATATAACTGACAGACTTGTTGTACGTTTTCAATGCTTTTATATTTTCATTCTATTTACAGTTTGCGATGGCCATAAGCCTACTATCCACTTAATAATGTATCAAGTTTCAGGATATTTTAGCTGATTATCAAATAATTCACTCCATCAATTCAAAATGTATTAATGCTGCGTGACTTCTACGTGTTTTAATGGGCGCGCGCGCTGAATATTCAAGCAGCATTTGAACTGGAGCGGAGGGAGTTACCATGGAAACGAGGCAGCAGTTCAACTGACAATCATTGTTGGCAACTTAGCGACTTTGTCGCTATTTTTAGCGACTTTTCAGACCCCTTTAGCGACATTTTTTCAAAAAAGCGACTAGCGACAAATCTAGCGACTTTTAGGACAAACCTTAGCAACTTTCCAAATATCGCCAGTACTGCAAGCGTGACGTCTTACTTCCCCGCTGCGTCTGCTCTGTTCAGTGAGCGGCTGAGAGGAGCAAGCACATTCGACTGCACGCTAGCTGACATAGACATGAATGAGATGCGCATGTGCACGCTGTGTTAGCAGGGACCAATCAGTGATCACATATCCGCTGCCTCTCCTTTGTTTTTAATTCAAACCATTTAATTTGACCGTTTTTCTTGGCATGCGCATTGCGCTGCTTATTTATTCACTTCACTACTATCAGACTCAGAGCATTCAGAGGTTTAGTTCATTCCGGTTCGGTTTCTGAACTCTCCGACTTCAGATCGTATATTTATAGACTGTCTACATTGTACTTATCCAAACATAACAATAAACTTCCACAAACTCATATACACATACAAAAACGCATACACACAATATAAATTCAACTTTATCGCCAGTACTGCAAGCGTGACGTCTTACTTCCCCGCTGCAGCCACATCTCTCTGCGTCTGCTCTGTCCGTGAGCGGCTGAGAGGAGCAGCACATTCGACTGCACGCTAGCTGACATAGACATAAATGAGCTGTGCATGTGCACGCTGTGTTAGCAGGGACCAATCAGTGATCACATATCAGCTGGCTCTTTTTTGTTTTTAATTCAAACCATTTAATTTGACCGTTTTTTTCCCCTCAAACTCATATACACATACACAAGCCCAGCAAAGACTTTTCCATCTCCGACAGCTCAAGAAATTCAGAGTAAGGTTTCATCTCCTGCTCCGCTTCTACACGGCCATCGTTGAAAGCATCCTCACCACATCCATCACAGTTTGGTTTGGCAGTCTTGACACACTTTCCCGGAAGAAATTACAGCGTATCATAAACAGAGCATCCAAAGTTACTGGTTCACCCCTACCATCCCTTGAATCACTCTACCACAAACGGACACTACGCAGAGCCCACAAGATAATTTCTGATATCACCCACCCTGCACACTACGCCTTCCAGCTACTGCCCTCTGGGAGGCGTTACAGGACAATCGCCTCCAGAACAACTCGCTTCAAAAACAGTTTCATCCCAATTGCTATAAACATTTTGAACTCTGAAGGCTGAGGACTGTGGATTAAGCATGACCCCTTATGTATTATTATGTATCTATGTGTTTGTCTGTATTTTTTATGTATGTTATTTTATTTTATATGTTTATTGTTTGTTTAATGTAATGCTGGAACCTGTACCAAAGAGCTGTACTGAAAACAAATTCCACCAGCTTGGCTGTGTGGTCATTAAAATCAAAATCAATCAATCAAAACGCATATACACACACAGTACACACAATATAAATTCAACTTTATTAAACATATGAACATAATATAAATATAAAAGGCGGATATATACACAAGTAAATATAAATACAAATACACACAGCTAGAACATTAAAAACATTTAAAATAGCAAACATGTCACACTCTAAGGTTTATTTACAAAAGTACAGGAAAGAATGGGAGTTAATTCCTGAATTTAAGGGGTGGCTGAAGCCATATGTAGGCAATGACACAAGGGCTTACTGTCTGTACTGCAAGACAGAATTTTGTGCCAAGTTGTCCGATGTCAAAAAGCATGCCTCAACTCAAAAGCACAAGGAAAAGTCCAAGCCCTTTAATCAGTCCAAGCAAAAAACATTAACATTTGCTCCAAAAAATGCAGACTCTTGCAAACATGCAGAGGCAACTATGGCAATGGCGATTGCAGAGCATTGTTCCATTCTTTCTTGTGATCACATTGGTAAGGCATGCAAAGCTGCTTTCTCTGATTCTACTGCAGCCCAACATTTTCGGATGCACCGTACCAAGTGCACGGAAATGATAAATGGGGTGTTGGCCCCATATTTCGTTGAAAGACTGGTGGCTGATATTGGTGACTCCAAATACAGCCTCCTCCTTGATGAGAGCACCGATGTAAGTGTCTCAAAATACCTCGGAATCGTGATTCGGTATTTTAGTGAGGAGACAGCAAATGTGGTGTCCACCTACCTAGGCCTTGTTGAGCTGGAGGGAGGGGATGCTAGGTCAATAGCCAGAGCAGTTCTAGCTTTTCTTGGGAAGTGTGGCCTCAAGAAGGAGAACTTGCTTGGCATTGGCACAGATAATGCATCTGTAATGACAGGAGTGTACAATGGCGTACACAAAATTCTTAGGGAGGAGGAAGGATTACAACATCTTGTCCTTATCCGCTGTGTGTGTCATTCACTGCAGTTAGCTGTAAGCTCTGCCTCCAAAAACACTCTTCCACGTAGTGTGGAATTTCTTGTAAGAGAAACATACAATTGGTTCTCTATTTCACCAAAACGCAGAGAGGCATACAAGGCTGTCTATCAGACAATAAACTGTGGGGAGAAGCCTTTGCTGATAACAAAGGTCTGTGCCACACGCTGGCTTTCCATAGAGCCTGCTGTGTCCAGAATTCTAGATCAGTGGGAGGAGCTAAAATTGCATTTCAGCCTTACCATGTCAAGTGAACACTGTTACATGGCAGATGTTCTACATTCCATGTACAGTGACCCACAGAACCTCCTGTATCTCACTTTTTTAAAATCTATTATTAGTGAGGTGCAGTCCGCTGTTAAGGCCTTTGAGGGGGAACAGTCAGATCCGCTCAAGCTGCTTGACTGTTTAATGAGGCTTATAAAGTCTGTTTGCAGCAGGGTCATTAACCCAATGGCAAAAATTGATGTCCTAAAAGAGTCAATAGATGGCCACATTTCTCCCAAGCCATACCTTGGCTATGTATTTGAGTCCAAGGCAGCACAGCTAAACCTCTCTCCAGAGGAGGAGGACTGTGTTCGAAGGAGATGTGTGAGCTACACCATCTCCTTAGCAAATGAACTGAGAGCGAGGCTCCCAGATAATTTGGAGATACTGCAGCACATGTCTTTATTCAATGTGGGGGAGACACTAAACCACAGCAAGAGCCTGACAGACATGGTCAAATTTGCTAATCTTTTAGGATATTGTCCGGACACAATTGATAAAATTATTAATCAGTGGAGGTCTATTCACCTTCAGAAATGGGAGGAAACAACAAACACATTGGCATTTTGGGCTGAAGTTAAAAAGTACAGAGATTCAGCTGGCATAAACCCATATGAAGACTTGGCTTCTGCAGCAGTTTCTGTCCTCTCCCTCCCACACTCAAACGCTGAGGTAGAACGGCTGTTCAGTCAAATGAGTGTCGTTAAAAACAAGCTGAGGAACCGCATGTCCCTGCAGACCCTCAGCTCTATTCTGTACATCAGATATGGTTTGAGGTTGGCTGGAGAAGCATGCTATGAGCACAAACTGCCTTATAAAGTGCTGCAGCTCTTTGGAACTTCAGCTGCTTATTCTTTTAAGTCCTGTCCAGGCTCATCCTCTGCATCCAATATCACCCCACAGGAGGAGAGCACTGAGGGTATGGATCTTGTGGATGAAGATGAATTCGGTCTCAGCATTCTAATGATGTGATCTGGAATCAATCCAAGAAAAGTAAAAAAAAATTTTAATAAAAAAATATTTTCCATTGTCTATGTACATAATTGTGGCACTCGTGTCTGCCAAATGATCACATATATCGTTTGTAAATTTTTTTTTTTTTTATATGCACATAGTTCGTTTGTTTTTGTACATCTGCACATTATTTGTAAATGTGCAGTTTCTTTTTTTTTTTTGTAAATATGCACATAGTTCGTTTGTAAATTATGTTTGTTTTTCTTGTAAATATGCACAGTTCGTTTGTAAATAAAAATTTTTTTTTGTAAATATGCATAGTTTGTTTGTTTTTGTACATTTGCACATTATTTGTAAATGTGCGGGTTTTTTGTAAATATGCACATAGTTCGTTTGTTTTTGTACATCTGCACATTATTTGTAAATGTGCGGGTTTTTTGTAAATATGCACATAGTTCGTTTGTTTTTGTACATCTGCACATTATTTGTAAATGTGCGGGGGTTTTTGTAAATATGCACATAGTTCGTTTGTAAATATATGTTTTTTTGTAAATATGCACAGTTCGTTTGTAAATGTTATTTTTGTAAATATGCACATAGTTCGTTTGTAAATATTTTATTTTTTTTGTAAATATGCACATAGTTCGTTTGTAAATATGTTTTTTTTTGTAAATATGCACATAGTTCGTTTGTAAATAAATGTTTTTTTTTTTTTTTTTTTTTTTAAATATGCACATTCTTTTGTAAATATATGTAATTAATTCAACCTAAAGGCCCGTTCACACCAAGGACGATAATGCAGTTTAATAATAATAATTATTAATACAATTTATAATACAATTTATGCAGTTTAGCATAGTGTAAGTTGTGTAACAAAATTACCTCAGCTTTCACAATGTCCAGGATGTCTTGAAACTGTTGTTGATTCATTCGAAAATATGAATAAAATTTGTCTTCAAAAGACGACAACTCTCTAATCAGAGTGACGGATTCTCCCAACTCCTCTCGTCTTTTAATGATATCGTGTACCCAAAAGCCCCTTTTTTTCTTTTGATATTTTTTTGTAACGTAAAGCAGCAGCAGGTCATCCATTTTCGCTACTTTGAAACCGCAGCGTGGGCGCGCCCGGCGCACCACGTGTGCTTAGAATAAAAAGACCGTTATCGGTCGTTGGTGTGGACGCATATATAGTTATCTTTATCGTTATCTTTATAGTTATCGTGCTTGGTGTGAACGGGCCTTAGGTTTACCTTCTAGGGGCAGATTATCCTTAACGTCTCTGACTAAAACTGAATATCATTGTTGTGGCTTGTAGTATGCTGTGAGAGAATAAGAAACACATTCTGTGGAATCTAATTGTCTCTATGAGTTATCATTGTACATGTAAATATAACTGATAAAATCACCGCAGATATGCTGTCTTCAACTTACATGTATAGTGATTTTGTCCAACGACGTCGAGGTTACAAATCCGGAAATTTGTCAGTGCTGTGGAAGTAAACTGCTGGTTAACATGTAACGTTAGCCTGTTCCATTCCGTTGTCTAACAGAAAATATGTAATTTATTGAGAACAGCTTTACTGGACATTTGGCTATAAAAACAGTGTGTGAGCACGGTTGAGGGGAGATAGCCGTTATTATAAACTGAAGTACCGACAAATTAGGCAGAATGCAAATACGACGCGATGACGTCATTAATATGCTAATGACGCGATGACGTCATTAATATGCTAATGACGCATGACGTCATCTGGCGACATTTAGCTACTTTTCGAGCAGGCTTTAGCTACTTTCCATTGAAAATAGTTGGCAACACTGCTGACAATCAGCGAAACTCCGTCTCTCACTGTTGTTTTAACTACTTTAAGGTAAGTTTAGTCCATAAAATTACACCAATTGTACATACAAGTGTTTCTGAGACTTTCTTTCATGTAAATGACTCGCTTCCGTTGAATATTTACTTTATAGAAATGGCTTAGTGTCTTCGCAAAAGTCCGTTAGCATCTCAACCGTTAACGTTAGGCTAACTTGAGGTAACTTAACGTTAAGTTAGGTTAACTATAGACTTGAGCTGTAAGTATGGGCTTTTAATCACATATGTGTAGATGAGATATTTTGATAGTTTTGTAAAGGTTTTGCTGACAATTGGTCAATGGATGAATGGAAATAATCTAATTTATTTAATCTAAAAGTACGGACTGTATGGTTAATTCATAGTTATCAAGTGACGTCAGGATGCAGCGAGCTGTACTTGACCTGGAGGGCAAAATAATGCATACTTTGTACAGGTTAGCAGATGAACACAGAACAAGTTATTTATAACATAATAATAGTGTTTGTCTTCTCCCCTTTACAGTATTGTTTGCCATCTAGTCCTGATCACAGAGTTTAGCTCCCAAACCCAATAAAGCAGACCTGAGCAGCTGATCCAGGATCACCAGAAACTCTGCAGAACTTTGGTCTGGACACCAGTGTTGTAAGTTCAGAACATATTGCAGGAGATATAATATCGTCTCTCACGGTCCACTTACATGCAGAGGTTTACTCCAACCTAGTCCAGCACACCTGAACAAGCTAGTCAAGGTGCTAAACTCTGGGTAAATATCACTCAGTTCTCTAGCTCAGTAGTCAGTGGTTAATGGCCGTCTTTATCACAAAATCCTTACAGTGCACTGAAACATTTGCTCCCTAAAAACTCACTATGATATCGGAAATTCTGAAGCTCAAAACTTTAATCACACAAGACGGTTCGCTACAAAATTACATGTGATAGGCACTAGCGGCGCCAGGATTTTGATTGTAGGCGCTTTTCTGCGGCACTGAGGACAGCAACTCAGTAGCCTACCTGAATTTAATGCATAATTAAGCATCAAAAAAAAAAAACTGTAGGATTTTTTTTTCTTTCTTTTTAATACAATTACAATGTAATATTTTCAATTGTTTAATAAAATTATAGGCCTATTATTTTTAGTTTATTAACAGTAGGATGCACCGATCCGATACTCAGTATCGGTATCGGCTCCGATACTGCCATTTTTGGCGGATCGGGTATCGGTCAGACGAGGCCGATCCAAATCCGATATTGTGTGTATACTATTCTGTGTTATTGTTAAGCCACACAAAAGGCACACAAACATTATAAAGCACCATAAATTTTTGTGCACAATATTATAAGTGTTCTGAAGCCATTATATAGTATAATGTGAGATATAAATTAATATTTAAGTCGTTAAATTCAAGATCACGTAAATGTTTCTCTCAGCTGCGGCTGTCGATCATTCTTCATTTAGCATTCAAACAGCGCGTCGCGTTCGGTTACGACAGTTAACACGATGAAACTCTCTCCAAGATGATTCAATGTTACTATTATTATACTTGATCTGTAGATAAAGGTCTATGGTTTCGCATAAAACGTCTCGGTTACGTATGTAACCCTCGTTCCCTGAGTACAGGGAACGGAGACGTGTCGTCGGGGAGTTCCCTGACGAATTGGGATCACGCTAGGGAGCCAATTGCCTTCGAGAGAATAAAAACAAGCCAATGGACATTGGCATGCAAGATTTGCATTCCGCGACCCGCCTACTAGCGCGGGTATAAAGGCGGAAGTAAACATTGCGCAATGTTTTTCGCTGAGGAGCCGAACAGTGTCCAGTCCTCCGCGAAGGTACAGCAACATGGCGACGGGACGACACGTCTCCGTTCCCTGTACTCAGGGAACGAGGGTTACATACGTAACCGAGACGTTCCCTTTCGTCCTGGGAACTCCAACGTGTCGTCGGGGAGTTCCCTGACGAATTGGGATCCCAAGTAAAACGCCATGGTGCTGGCCCCTTCCAGCGCCCAGCTAAGCTACCCTGCAGCAGTTTCTTGAATAAGATGCGGGAGCTAGCTAGGGAATCACACTGCTGTTCCGCAAGACCCGCACAGTGGATTTGGATAACACTGGGAAAGCGTGCCCTGACCCCCAGGGGGGGGGGGGAACGCTGCGGAAGCCCAGCCTGCCTGAAGAAGGCCAGGAATACACATGTGTACTAACCCATTTGGGGTAGTGAAACACATGGCAGTCCCTGAGGTAGTCCCAATCCGAGGGAAGTGGGAGCGTACTCAACAGGGACGACAGAATGAGTCTGTCAAGGGGAAGACACGGCTGAACTGCACGTGGCATTATGGGTCACCGTAGAGACCACTGGAAAAACACCCAGTCTACTAGCAACTCCTACTAGAGGTAGCAGACCTGGCGCCAGGCGGTCCGCCACGCCTGGCACCGGAGGGGTGATGGAGGAACTCACGAGGCTCACCGACGTAGGGCGCCAACGGAGCAAAAGTCGCACGTATCCGGCCGAGGCACGGAATGGCGTAGGAAGCCGACACAACCTATTCCCTCGCACCACTGGCCGTAGCGAGTACTCGGGAGGAAACAGGTTCCACACGTAGGCTATAGAACCTAGCGAACGTGTTCGGTGTCGCCCAGCCCGCAGCTCTACAGATGTCTGTCAGCGAGGCGCCTTGAGCCAAAGCCCAGGAAGCGGCAACACCTCTAGTAGAGTGAGCCCGCAACCTGGGAGGACAAGGCTCACCCAGAGACTCATATGCTCGGGTGATAGCATCCACTAACCAGTGAGCTAACCTCTGCTTGGAGACAGCCTTCCCCTTCTGCTGGCCTCCATAACAGACAAAGAGCTGATCTGAGGTTCTGAAGCTTTGCGTTCTGTCAATATAAACCCGCAGTGCGCGGACGGGACAGAGAAAAGCTAGGGCTGGGTCTGCCTCCTCCTGGGGCAGCGCTTGCAGGTTCACTACCTGGTCCGCGAAGGGAGTGGTAGGAACCTTGGGCACATATCCGAGCCGGGGTCTCAATACAACATGAGAAAGGCCCGGCCCGAACTCTAGGCACGATTCGTCGACCGAAAAAGCCTGCAGATCCCCGACCCTCTTGAAAGAAGCCAATGCCAACAGGAGCGCTGTCTTAATGGACAGGATATTCAACTCAACTGTTGACAAGGGCTCAAAGGGAGGACTTTGAAGAGCTCTAAGAACCAGAGCTAGGTCCCAAGAGGGTACAGAGTGCAAAACACGAGGTGGATTTAACCTCCTAGCACCCTTAAGGAATCTGATGATCAGGTCATGCTTTCCCAAAGACTTACCTTCTACTGCATCGTGATGCGCTGCTATTGCAGCGACATACACTTTGAGGGTGGAGGGAGACAGCCTTCGCTCCAACCCATCTTGCAGGAAGGAAAGCACGACTCTGATCGGGCAAGTTCGTGGGTTCTCCCCGTGGGAAGAACACCAGCCGACGAACAGGTTCCACTTCAGAGCATAGAGGCGCCTCGTAGAGGGGGCTCTAGCTGAAGAGATGGTATCTACCACTGCCTGTGGCAGGCCATCTAGAACCTCCGCGTCCCGTCCAGGGACCAGACATGAAGTTTCCAGAGGTCTGGACGCGGGTGCCATAGAGTGCCCCGTCTCTGAGAAAGTAGGTCCTTCCTCAGAGGAATCGGCCAAGGAGGGGCTGTCGCGAGGAGCATGAGTTCCGTGAACCAAGTCCTGGTGGGCCAATACGGCGCCACTAACAAGACCTGCTCCTCGTCCTCCCTGACCTTGCACAGAGTCTGTGCAAGAAGGCTCACTGGGGGAAACGCATACTTGCGCAGGTCCCGGGGCCAGCTGTGGGCCAGGGCGTCCGTGCCGAGGGTGCCCTCGGACAGGGAGTAAAACCACTGGCAATGGGTCGTGTCCGGAGAAGCAAACAGGTCTACCTGTGCGACTCCGAAGACACTCCAAATCAGCTGGACCGTCTGGGGATGGAGTCGCCATTCTCCTGGCAGGGGAGGCAACCGTGAAAGCTCGTCTGCCACACGGTTGAGCTCCCCTGGAACATGAACGGCACGAAGCGACCTCAGATGCTTCTGACTCCATAGGAGGAGGTGGGAGGCGAGTCGCGACATACGACGGGAGCGTAGACCACCCTGATGGTTGATGTACGCAACGGTCGCAGTGCTGTCCGTACGGACCAGTACATGCTTGTGTCTGAGAAACCCCTTGAGGCGACACAAAGCTAGACGTACTGCTTGCAACTCTAGGCAGTTGATGTGCCAATGCAGCTGGGGCCCCGTCCACAGACCCGAGACTGCATGCCCTTTGTACGTGGCCCCCCAACCCATGGCAGAGGCATCCGTGAACACCACAGCATGCCTGGAAACCTGGACTAGGGGCACTCCGGCCCGTAGAAACACAGGGTCCGACCATGGGAAGAAGGTTTGGCGGCAGCGCGGGGTAACTTTGACCCGGAGCGTACCGCTCTGCCACGCCCACCTCGGGACTCGATCGTGAAGCCAGCGCTGAAGCGGTCTCATATGTAACAGGCCGAGCGGCGTTACTGCGGCTGCGGCTGCCATATGCCCCAGGAGCCTCTGAAACTGTTTCAGTGGAACCGCTATCCTGCCTCGAAAGGACTTGAGGCAGGTGAGCACTGACTGGACGCGCTCCTCTGTGAGGCGCGCAGTCTGGGCGACCGAGTCCAGTTCCATACCGAGATAAGAGATCCTCTGCACGGGGCAGAGTTTGCTCTTGTCCCAGTTGACCTGAAGCCCCAAGCGACTGAGGTGCCGGAGCACCATGTCCCTGTGATCGCACAACACATCTCGCGAGTGAGCTATTATAAGCCAGTCGTCGAGATAGTTGAGAATGCGAACGCCTTGTTCTCTCATGGGAACAATGGCCGCCTCCGCGACTTTCGTGAAGACACGAGGCGACAGGGCCAGCCCGAAGGGTAGGACTTTGTACTGATACGCTCGACCCTCGAACGCAAACCGTAGAAATGGTCTGTGTCGAGGAAGAATCGAGACATGAAAGTACGCGTCCTTCAGGTCGATTGCTGCAAACCAATCCTGGGGACGGATGCATTCGAAAATGCGCTTCTGCGTAAGCATTTTGAACGGGAGTTTGTGCAGGGCCCGATTCAAAACTCGCAGGTCCAGGATCGGCCGTAACCCACCGCTTTTCTTGGGTACAATGAAGTATGGGCTGTAAAACCCGGACCTCATCTCGGCAGGAGGGACCGGCTCGATCGCGTCCTTCGCCAGCAGGACGCCGATCTCTTTCCGCAAGACAGGGGCATCCACTGACCTCACACGGGTGAAGTGGACACCCCTGAACTTGGGAGGCCGGCGTGCAAATTGAATTGCATAGCCAAACCGGATGGTACGGATGAGCCATCGGGACGGAGTTGGAAGCTCTAGCCAGGCCTCCAGAAACCGTGCCAACGAGCCCACCCGAGCCACCGGCGTACCCACGGAGGGGCAGCGAGGGGGAAGACAGGGACCCGGCTCCGGAGGCATTGTAGCGACCGAGAGCGGGGTCTGGGCGTGGAACTTGACGCCAACCTGTTTCCCCCGGTGGGCAGACGGCAGAGAAGGTCCGTGGACATTCTGCTGCGGGCTGCCCAGTGGCGAGGGGAGGGGAAGAGACGAGGAACGAGGCCCTGCCTCCTCGTAAACTGGTCTCTGCGCCTCGAGGCCCAACCGCAGACAGGAGCGACGCACCAGAGTCTGCGTCGCTGCTATCTGCAGACTGGGAAGAGGGGAACGGGAGCGATGCCGCTCGAAGACGGCATCCACTGCCATTCTGGCCCTCTTGGGTGGAGGAGACTGTGTGCCCACCAGTCTCGACCGTGGATGACCTGAAGGAGAAGGTAGAAACTGCTCTTTTACTGAAACTTTGGGTACCGCTGACCGGGCGGTCAGCGGCGGAACAGAAACAAAAGGGAACGAAAAATTCTCCGCCCGGCCCTCCCCCGGGGGAAGGAGGTGTGCAGAGGCACCCTCCCGAAGAGCAGCATCCCGATCCTCCCTCAGGTCGCCCGTCTCAGGAACGCTTCCCTCCCTTCCCTTTACGGGAAGGGGCCGGGGGCGCCTGAGCGGGCTGGGCCTTCCTCTTACGTCCAGACTTCCGGCCTCCAGGGTTAGACTGCTGCCCTGGAGGAGGAGCTGGCGCAGGAGGACGACCTCGGCGACGGGAAGCAGCCGGAGGCTCTACGGCAACAGTAGACGGGCCAGCAGCAGCCCGTTTCCTGTGCAGGACATGCCGTATTGCCTCTGACTGCTTCTGGGCGGCGGAGAACTCTTGGGCAAAGCTCTCCACCGCGTCGCCGAAGAGGCCGCCTTGGGATATG
Source organism: Rutilus rutilus (assembly GCA_021464565.1). Lineage (NCBI taxonomy): Eukaryota > Metazoa > Chordata > Actinopteri > Cypriniformes > Leuciscidae > Rutilus > Rutilus rutilus. The sequence continues at coordinate 21,725 of JAJAQA010000029.1, forward strand.
GGGAAATTGAGAAGTTTGTTCTTCTCAAAGTCGCGCATATCCGCAAGGGTAAGCCACAGGTGGCGCTCCTGGACCACCAAGGTGGACATCGCCCGACCCAGCGAACGTGCGGTGACTTTCGTCGCCCGGAGGGCGAAGTCCGTCGCCGCACGCAGCTCCTGCAGCAGGGCTGGGTCGGGACCACCCGCCTGCAAGTCATGGAGTGCCTTAGCCTGATGGACTTGGAGCAACGCCATGGCATGCAGGGCGGAGGCGGCGTCTCCACACGCCATGTAAGCATCCCTGGTCAAACCAGAGGAAAACTTACAGGCGCGGGAGGGGAGTGAAGGGGCACCCCGCCAAGCGGAAGCGGTCTTCGGACACAGCTGCATCGCAACCGACCGCTCCACTGGGGGGATTCCCTCGTACCCGTGCGCCGCCCCGCCGTCAAGGGTGGTGAGGAAGGAGGAGCGAGGTTGTCTACGCCTGGTCGCCAGGGGGGCCAGCCAAGACTTCCTCAACTCCTCATGCACTTCGGGGAAGAATGGTACTGGAGCGGGCCGCGGGGCAACAGCACGGCCCCCTCCGAGACACCAATCATCCAGCCGCGAATGTTCGGGACCCGGTGGAGGGTTCCACACAAGCCCGACATTCGCGGCCGCCCTTTCGAGCATAGCGGCCATTTCTGGATCCGGCTCAGCCGCAGCCACCACACCCGAAGGGGGTAGACCCGCTGAGTCATCACCAGAAGATGACCGCTCCTCCTCCGATGCCGCGATCGACATCTGATCCTCAGGCGGCGCCCCGAAGGAAACAACCGGGACCGCACGAGACGGCCCCGGAAGCTCCGCCGGGACACCCAATGGCAACGAGCTACTAGAGGAGTGGGAAGCCCGATAGGATCTTTCACCAGTCGGAGCATTCGCCACTGTAATCCTCATACGCTCACCAGCAGGAATCACCGAAGTAGCCGCCTGCCGAACTGAACCGGCCGACGAACTAGATCGGGGATTCTCTGAAGGGACTCCCCCATGTTTCAGGGTTCGCAGTCTTGAACGCAGCATCGCCAGAGTCATGTTCCCGCAATGAGAACATGACTCATTCACAAACGCTGCCTCAGCGTGCCCTAAGCCCAAACACGAGAGGCAGTGTTTATGACCATCTTCCTGAGGGAGAAGTCGACCGCATCCAGAAACACACGGGTGAAACGACATCCTGAAAAGGACGCGAAACGCCCGTGCTGCTCTTTTAGTAAAAGAAAGAAAGAGAAAGAGAGAGAGTGAGAGAGAGAGAGAGAGAGAAATATACTCAAGACACGCCGAAGCGCCGAGGGACCACCGCGGCAGACACAACGGGGAAACTGCAAGCCCGTGTGCTGCACTCACCCAATACCGGCCGTGAAAACGGCCTTTTTTTTTTTTTTTTCAAAAGGACTCGACCGGCAGCAGGACGCGGTGATCACTTGAAGCGCCGTCACACCAGCGACAGAGAATTTACTTCCTCTCTCTCCAATGACTCCTCTTCAGGCAAACCCGGCAGCTCACACAGATACTGGAGGCTCCGAAGCGAAAAGCATTGCGCAATGTTTACTTCCGCCTTTATACCCGCGCTAGTAGGCGGGTCGCGGAATGCAAATCTTGCATGCCAATGTCCATTGGCTTGTTTTTATTCTCTCGAAGGCAATTGGCTCCCTAGCGTGATCCCAATTCGTCAGGGAACTCCCCGACGACACGTTGGAGTTCCCAGGACGAAAGGGAACAACTTTATCTTGCTGGACTTTATTGCTGTAACTTAATCATGTTACTTTCTACCGGGTGTCTGTTAGATCACAACACTGGAGAAAAGTCAGAGCACTATTTGTTCTTCACACGCACAGTAACTGAAATTTAAAACTGTTAAAAGAAAATGCTGAATAGACTATTGCATAGATAGATACTGTATAATACACTACGCATCAATATGTATTTTCTTTGTGCTTTAAATTTTTCAATGCGGACTCAACGTGCTGCGCGCTGTGACTCATGTTGCTTCAAGCGCATCATTCTGCGCTCGGGATGCGCATAAAAGCGCTTTGTGCCGCACTGTATTGGAGCCTTTCATATCATAATACAGGGACGCAATGAAAGATTATTAATAGCCTTTCTTGTTCTGTCCTATCTATCATATGTTGCTACCTCATTAAACAGCTGTGCTATACAGTTAAAAAAATGTCTCAATTTTATAGTAGGATATAAAATAATTGCTATTAATTGCTAAGTTTTACCAGATTTAGTGTTACACTTATTGTCTCTAATTTGTTCCCCACTAAACTTTTTTTTTTTTCACAAAATGTTCAGATTTTATACAATTATTGTGCACTCGTGATTTTTCTAGACTAAATTTTACTGAATTATCCACTAATCTAGTTTATAATAGCATTTATGTCAGATTATGATCATATATTTTTTGTTGTTGTTGTTTTTCTTTTTTTCAGTTCTTATTATCAGTTCAACACAGAGTTATAGAAATTGCAGCGTTTATACGCCCACGTATAAATATTATTAATTATTATTCATAACGGAATATGACCGATAATTAATATTTTAATTATTTTTAATTATCTTCAGAATTTACTGTAGCAGAATCAATAGTATGATCATTTTATCAGTTCATCCAATGAACAGAAAGCATAAACAAGTATTAACTCTAGGAAATATAATATCTTCCTGGTCAAGAAAGAATTAATCCCCAGCTAACAATAAATTACGAAGTAAATTAAGGGTAACAGCATAGGTAACTTAAATCGAAGTTCAAGACAATAAATCTGATAAGCACATACACAAGTAATCTCTTTTCAAATACAAACAATACTTTATTGATTATATATAACACATAAGCTAATATCTAACACAAACACACACACACACATTCATACGCGTTGCAGAAAGGGATAGAGTGAGGAAAGAGTGGGTTTAAGAGTGAAAGGATGAAATCTCACGATTCCATATGCACTAGACATGACCTGAACGAACCATCAATCATTAATTTAACCCTTCTATCGTTTTAGGCAGGTTATTAAAGTTATATAAATACACCAGTTAAGATTTTAAAAGTCTGGAGGTATAGTCTACTTGCGTATTTGCTTTTGGGGATTCCCTTTTGGAATTCCCTTTGTAGCGTAAGAAGGGGGTTTCCCTTGGTTCGTCCGTCGGCTGGCCTCCTCGTGCTTGGATAAATGGATCACGGGGTCAGTCACGTGGTGTGCTGGCGGAATGAAAGTCTTTGTTTGAAGCTGGCTTTGCAGAAGAAACGTGGCTCGAAATCTTGTCGCAAAACTTAACTTAGAACCGACACTCACAACGGAAAAGAAATGAAACTAAGAAAAGAAAGGAAATTGAGAGTAGATGATGATGGCTTGAATGAAGCTATTTAACCCATGTTCTTCAGATCTTGATTTGGGTTATTTCGTTTGCGCGTTTACATGGTTCCTATAGAGAGAGAGAGAGCTTCAAGAGCAGCGAGAGAGAGAGCGAGAGAGAGCAGCGAGAGAGAGCAGCGAGAGAGAGCAATTTGTTTTTGGGTCTAAGGTTTTAAACTAAAAGTTTGTCCAACCTCCAGGATGAGTTCTGGCCAATTAGACACTGGCTGAATTTAGGAGGTGACGTTCTTTTCAGTTCTGATCGTAAATCATGCTTATCTGTGCTCTCCTTACTAACAGAGAGAACAGGGGCCACAGTTTAGACATGATTTCTAATTAAAAGAAGATCAAAACATATTACACCGATATCATTCAAGCCATCTTGCTAGTTGTGTTCGTAAGATAGCATTGATATGAAACAGTACACACTTTCATTCATTCACTCCTTCTAATAGTTAATATAATAACTATTACCTGAATTAAATGGGATCAAAACATATTATCTTATTAAAATATACATATAAGTGGTGGAAACAACCCAGGATTAGGTAGTTGCATGATTGTTTGATCATGAGTCCATTGAAAATTGTTCTTGAATGATTTTATGTATAGTTATTGATAAGAATCAGTTCTCTGGTGAAGAGGCAGAACTCTGTTTGTTCAGAGGTCTTAATGAGGAAGTGTTCAGGAATGTTGTCGGGGGTTTCAGTAACATCTGCTGGTGTCGATTCTTCTTCTAAAGGGTCTTTTGCAGACTCTCTGGCACCGGGATGGGTGACTTATGGCTCTGGTCTTGGTGATTTGACTCTGGAATGTGCGGACACTGTCTTTATCTTAACCAGTAAGATAGTAGGCCACAAAGCTAGCCATTGACCAGTTATGTGTTAGTGCTGGGGGGAGGCTCTTTTAAATAGCCTGAATGATGACGATCATGAGACGTTCTGAACAAATCTTCTCTTTTGGTTCGGCCGGAAGTAGAGAGTTCTAATTAATTTTCTGGAAGAAAATTAGTCTGTGGTTGGTTTCTCCTCATTTTCGTTACATATCCCCCCTTCGGTCGCCGATGTGTTGAGTAGAAGACATCGGTGAACGCTAGAGAAATGGGTAGAGGAAGCAAACACAAACAGCAAACAACAAGACAACACCTCCATGACTGGTCACTTTACTGGTGCAGGGCATTAGATTACCTAGGCATAAACAGGTTCACTCTCTCAATGTAGTTAATCACGTTGAATAAAGTTTAGTTCAATCTTAGGACCGTTATCCTAGTTCGTTTTGGGACGGTGATTAATCAATTTTGTGATTAAATTTGATTTGTTTGTTTTATTCTCTTCTAAATTGTTCTAGGTTTGGACCAATTTACCTTTCAATTTGTGATACGAATGATGCAGGGAGTTCTCTGGCTCACATTCGTTTTAAGGTGACTTACAAATATTAGGCGTGGTGTGTCAATCCTATTATTGCGACCTTGACCCTTATAGGGTGGACAGGCATTTTACCTAATAAAAGAAGAAGGAAAGGAAGGAAGAGGTAAAACAAAACAGCAGTTGAGTGTTCCTGGTATGACTTATAACTACTGTTGCGCAGCTAAGGTGTCAGGTATCACGATGTAATGAGAGGTGTTCTCAGGTGTACTTGTTGGATGGGTAGTTACCATGTTTCCTATGGTAAGTGTAGCTACGTTGTTAAGCTAGTTCCTGAAGTTAGTTTTTACCTGTGGGAGAAAACATGTTTGTTGCGTGTTTTGCACGGTAGAGGTGGTTAACTTCTATATGTTAGTGAGTATGTTAGGGGTGTTGTGTAGTGTATGCATGTATGCATGCATGTATGTATGTATGTATGTATGGTCAGATCTGTTTCAGTCTGTTTTGCTCCCCCCTTTGCTTGATGGCTTAGCTTTGATGAGCTTGTTGCCTCTTTGCCTTGGAGAAAGGATCTTCTGTGATCTGCTGGGGGTCAAACCAGTAAGGCAGGAAGTTCTCTGGCAGACATGGGGAGGTAGTTTGGCATGGATGCGTGAAGCTGTAGTGCGAAACTTGGTCTCCGTTGTTGCATTCCTCCGATGATGCCTTCTGGTTGTGACAGCCTTTCTGATCTTCTGTGCTTACTGTTGTTGCTGTAGCACACACATGGTTCTTGAGTTGGAGCTCGTTTGGTGGTTTCTTTATGAGTGATGGGTAACCAGGATGGTGTTTTCTGGTACCTCTGGGTGTTTGTCAGTGGTTGACTGTGAGAGACCACTTTGTTCTGTGTTGTTGTAGAACAAGTGGTTGTCATCTTCATTATGAAGGTGTATCAGATGAGTCGTGGGTCTTCCGTTCCATCGCTAGTCATAGCAAATTTGACTCATCTTGTTGGTCATCCGTGTTCAGCCTGCTTTCTAGGAACACTTCCCGTTGCCTCATTAGTGGTTCCATGTCTTTTCCATGCGGTTGGTGTGGTAGCTGTCATCGGCATGGGAGTCACGTTCTCTGTGCTTCTTACGAAGGACTGTGGTGTTGTCATGCCACTGGTTGTCTTCCAGTGCAAGGCTTGTGTCTTGGCTGAAGGAGTTTGAAATTGTGGATGTTTTCAAACCTTTCTTTGAGGACATCTTCTGTTTGATGTGGGCCTTGTGTGTCAGGTCACGCAGCTGTTGAATTGTCATTGTGTCTGCGCAGGCCTCGAGGCCAAGATAATAACTCAATCCGGGGTGCAGATTTCTCAGGAAGAGGTTTTTGAAATTCACATCCTCTTCATGTTCAGGTGAGTTATGTGCACCAAAGAAGGCTTGTCGAAAACGGTGGTAGTAGGCTTGAGGAGTCTCTTGCCGACCTTGTTTAGTTTCCAAAGCGATTAACACACCATGTTCCGACTCTGGGCCTGTGAATTCTTTAATCAGTGTCTCACATAGCAGCTGGTAGTTTGACTTGACATGAGCAGGTTGTCGGTCTAGGAAGCTTCGTACCTTTGGAGTGGATGTCGATCTGAGGATGTAAAACCTGTCTCTGTCAGTCACATGTGGTCTCACCTCTAGGTGGAAGTTGATATCTCGGATGTGGGCCTGGATGTCTGGGCCCTCCGTGGAGTTCAGGTTGAACTGAGTGATACTCTTAACCAGCTGGTTGAGATCTTTACAGGTCATCCCCTGTGCAGCTTTGGAGTCTGCCTGAATGAGGTCTCTTTGTTTGTTGGCAGTGAACAGTTCTGTGGTGAAGGCTGGTGACCTTTCGGGTTGTGGCCATTCACTTCTTTCACTGTATGCCAGTTCTTGGATGGAGGACTCTGTTCTGCTCAGCAGTGGTGATGCTGAGGGAGGTCTCTCCCTTCTTGGCTCTGGTTTCTGTTTGAAAATGTGCTGGAGTTCATCTCTGACCGTGTAGAGCTCGTCGTTGACGTCATCTCGCTGTTGGGTCAGATGGTCGATTTCAGCACTGCACCTTTCCAGGTGGTCTTTCAGAGCAATGATCTTAGAGTTCTTGACTTTAATGTCAGCTTTAGCTTTCTCTAGCTGGTGTTCAGCAGACTGGAGTTGGTTTACCAGGTGCTTCTGGACAGTCTTTAATTCTTGTTTGTCACGTTCAGTGACTGCAAGGGCTTCTTGGAGCTTGTAAACTTGCTTCTTTGTTTCTTGCTTCACTTTGTCGGGCACTTCGAGTTCGACTTGAGCTTTCACTTTGAGCTGGTCAGTGCAGAGTTGAGTGTGCATCAGCTCTCTCAGGAACTCAGTGGTCTGAAGCTTGAAGTCGTCCTGGACTTTCACTTCCAGCTTGTCTATGCGGCTCTGGGCACGTGTCAGCTCCTCCTGAAGGTGGGTGATGTGCTTGTCGCTTAGTGTCAGCTGGGCTGTGAAGGCATTGCTTAGGGAACAGATAATCTTGGTTAGTTCCGCGTGGTTGTGGTTCTGATTCTGGCTTGAATCATGTGTCAGGAATCTTCTCAGCGTTATGATTATTATTAAAAATAATAACAGTTCAAATGTCTTTGGTGTGAGGCAGTCTGCAATGCCTCCGAGCCAGGCGTCCACGTCAGTGGGGTTTGTTGTCCACGACATGTTGGCACGCTGGGGTGAAGAGACTGACACAGATCTGTGTGGGGTGTAAGCCTATATGTGGTTGAACAGCTAAGTGTCGTTTCAGTGACTGTACAACAATAGTGAAGTGTTGTAATGTCTAAGTGTTGGTCTCAGTGTAGACAGGTAGGTTAGTGATGTGGAAACTTTGTCACTCAACTAAGTGAGGGAAAGAGAGAAAAAGGTTAAAACAAATCTCAATTGAAAGGAATTTTTTTTTTTTGAAAAGCTGGTTTAAACTCGTGATGTGTCACTCAACTGAGTAAAGGGGAAAAAGAGAGAGAGGTTAAAACCAATTTCAATAAAACAAGAAAGAAAATTCTTAAGTAGGAGAAATATTATTTTTCTCGTAAATGCTTCCTATCGGTGATAATCTGTTTCCAGAAAGGTAAACAATATTATTGCTTATGTTTACAAGGAAAAATAATACAATAATAATGCTGATACCTTTTTCCGAGTTTTACAGGATTGACACCACACACCGTCAGTTGGACCGCTTACAGCTGGGATGCTATGAAGGCGACGGTTGCTCAACACTGGTCTCTGTTAATTGATCTTGGATAAGATGTTAAATTGTAAATTGCGTTTACAAAGACAGAGAGAGTATGGAGAACAAGAGAGGGTTTGATTACAAATCAAATACCTAATAATTGTTTTCTTTGGAAAAATTATCTTTCTCTTTCTTTAGACTCGATTGATGGTTCTTCCAGGTTTGTTTCCTACAAATGTGAAGGATGGGAAATCAGGACAGAACAGGAAGGATGTAAGAAGGAAAGGAGGGAAGGAGATTGGATCCACAAATGGCTCTGGAGCCTTTGTCGAACTACAAGTATAGAATTGATAGTTGCCAACCAACTAAACATTCAAAAATAAAGCTTTGTAAAGAGAGGGTTATCTCTGATCTATTTGAAACTTGTAGTGAGATACCAATGTCTCCTATTGAGGCTCAGGTGTGTCGCTCCACAGCGACAAAAAGAGGTAAATGGGTAAAATAGAATGGTTAAGTTTATAACCACAACTTGAGAAGGAGGTTACAACGCAATAACAATAAATGAGCAAGTAGGAGTCTAACAATATTTGAAATAGGGAAATGTGGGTTGAATAAGTTTACTTAACTTTCAAAGTTCAAAACGTATTCACCTTAAGTGATTAAATCTAAAAGAGTAATATAGAAATTATGAAAATTATGAAATTAGATTTATTAAAAATAAATCTAGAAATCATTAGAAATTACCTGTTTAGAAAAATAGATTTTCAATTTTAATTTCCTTTTTTTAAATCAAATTAGAATTTGACAATTAATAATCATAAACCAGTATTTTCTTTTTCAAGTAAAATGCAGGTAAACGAAATTAATAATTGCAAACGAAATTTCCTTTTCACGGAAAATATGGGTAATTAAAATATTAGACAGGTAAAATAAGAAAGAAGAAAAGACCAACAGGTGTAAAAATCAAGGTGTTTAAATGGTTAAATCACTTTAACGTTGTTCAAACAGACACTGTATTTAACCACTGATGTTAATACAAATGACAACGTAAATAATGCTTAAGGCTTTAGCATATAGGCCTCACTGTAAACAACTGCCTAGGTTAGGTTAGCTTAGCCAAGGGTTAGCAGCTAGCTTAGCCACCAAAGGGTTTGTTTACACTGTGGTCAGGGCTTTGCTGTGGCTCTGATCATGCGAGGGTCAGAGTTCCCCCGGAAGCGTTGGTTAAGACTTCCGTGTCACGATTGTAACTATGGCGACAAAACAACGCTAGTGGGCAAACATGTGAATTGCAGTTTGTAAACAGTAATGCATGTTACATGAAATGTCGGCACATTTCAACAATGTTCAAAGAATATACACGTCGATCATATTACGTGAAATGTCGGCGCATTTCAAAAATACAAATAAAGGACACCACTCGTAGTTTTTACGACGTGGGGCTTCACTCAGTTGTTTAAGAGTGAGATTATCTTTAAAGGGCAGCTTTGCGCTGTAATAGATGGAACAATAGCGATCTCGGCGGATCGTCTCTGTGCAATGTTATCTGAGCACACAAAAACAACAGGGTTCCTAACTGTTGGTTAAGTTTCGACGTCAAGCTTTACTTGAACACAACTTTAAATACTTCCTATTCAACTACACTCGGACATACGCAGTGTTTACGCGAGAATTAATTGAACTGACACAGATAAGCTTATAGTTTATCACGGGGATTGCCGTGGGACACGCACGGGCACCTGATAAATAAAGACTAATCTGTGAGGAGAATATTCGTCCTTGCAGTGGAACACGCACTGAGTGACAATCAGATAAATAAGGAACGTTAGACGAGGAACACGCTCATCCGTCCTTTACATTGTTATTTTAATTACTGCAGTTTTAATTTCATTCAGCTCTCTGACTGATACAAACACACATAACGTTATAGCTATTTGAAAGACTCTGGAACACGCAGACGTCTTAAGCTATAAGTATTTCAGAAATTGAGGGACACGCTCAATCCTTACCTTATCATTGTGTGAGATCTTATATCTTGGGTTATTTTACTGCAGTTTAAAATAAAATAAAAATAGGCAGGCAGCCTAGACTAGAGTAACAGCTCTCTCTGTGTATTCACATTCATTCAAACAGGGCGCGCGGCGCTCGCTGCATACGTCATACACACAGACTCGGAGGTTCGGATCTCTCCCTTCGCATACTATGAAAATATAATTACTTCGTATATGCTTACAATTTAGGTTAAACTGCCCGCATTCTCCACCATTTAAATGCAGCGTTTATACGCCCACGTATAAATATTATTAATTATTATTCATAACGGAATATGACCGATAATTAATATTTTAATTATTTTTAATTATCTTCAGAATTTACTGTAGCAGAATCAATAGTATGATCATTTTATCAGTTCATCCAATGAACAGAAAGCATAAACAAGTATTAACTCTAGGAAATATAATATCTTCCTGGTCAAGAAAGAATTAATCCCCAGCTAACAATAAATTACGAAGTAAATTAAGGGTAACAGCATAGGTAACTTAAATCGAAGTTCAAGACAATAAATCTGATAAGCACATACACAAGTAATCTCTTTTCAAATACAAACAATACTTTATTGATTATATATAACACATAAGCTAATATCTAACACAAACACACACACACACATTCATACGCGTTGCAGAAAGGGATAGAGTGAGGAAAGAGTGGGTTTAAGAGTGAAAGGATGAAATCTCACGATTCCATATGCACTAGACATGACCTGAACGAACCATCAATCATTAATTTAACCCTTCTATCGTTTTAGGCAGGTTATTAAAGTTATATAAATACACCAGTTAAGATTTTAAAAGTCTGGAGGTATAGTCTACTTGCGTATTTGCTTTTGGGGATTCCCTTTTGGAATTCCCTTTGTAGCGTAAGAAGGGGGTTTCCCTTGGTTCGTCCGTCGGCTGGCCTCCTCGTGCTTGGATAAATGGATCACGGGGTCAGTCACGTGGTGTGCTGGCGGAATGAAAGTCTTTGTTTGAAGCTGGCTTTGCAGAAGAAACGTGGCTCGAAATCTTGTCGCAAAACTTAACTTAGAACCGACACTCACAACGGAAAAGAAATGAAACTAAGAAAAGAAAGGAAATTGAGAGTAGATGATGATGGCTTGAATGAAGCTATTTAACCCATGTTCTTCAGATCTTGATTTGGGTTATTTCGTTTGCGCGTTTACATGGTTCCTATAGAGAGAGAGAGAGCTTCAAGAGCAGCGAGAGAGAGAGCGAGAGAGAGCAGCGAGAGAGAGCAGCGAGAGAGAGCAATTTGTTTTTGGGTCTAAGGTTTTAAACTAAAAGTTTGTCCAACCTCCAGGATGAGTTCTGGCCAATTAGACACTGGCTGAATTTAGGAGGTGACGTTCTTTTCAGTTCTGATCGTAAATCATGCTTATCTGTGCTCTCCTTACTAACAGAGAGAACAGGGGCCACAGTTTAGACATGATTTCTAATTAAAAGAAGATCAAAACATATTACACCGATATCATTCAAGCCATCTTGCTAGTTGTGTTCGTAAGATAGCATTGATATGAAACAGTACACACTTTCATTCATTCACTCCTTCTAATAGTTAATATAATAACTATTACCTGAATTAAATGGGATCAAAACATATTATCTTATTAAAATATACATATAAGTGGTGGAAACAACCCAGGATTAGGTAGTTGCATGATTGTTTGATCATGAGTCCATTGAAAATTGTTCTTGAATGATTTTATGTATAGTTATTGATAAGAATCAGTTCTCTGGTGAAGAGGCAGAACTCTGTTTGTTCAGAGGTCTTAATGAGGAAGTGTTCAGGAATGTTGTCGGGGGTTTCAGTAACATCTGCTGGTGTCGATTCTTCTTCTAAAGGGTCTTTTGCAGACTCTCTGGCACCGGGATGGGTGACTTATGGCTCTGGTCTTGGTGATTTGACTCTGGAATGTGCGGACACTGTCTTTATCTTAACCAGTAAGATAGTAGGCCACAAAGCTAGCCATTGACCAGTTATGTGTTAGTGCTGGGGGGAGGCTCTTTTAAATAGCCTGAATGATGACGATCATGAGACGTTCTGAACAAATCTTCTCTTTTGGTTCGGCCGGAAGTAGAGAGTTCTAATTAATTTTCTGGAAGAAAATTAGTCTGTGGTTGGTTTCTCCTCATTTTCGTTACAAAATTCTACTTGATTAAAAAAAACCTGTGCTGGTATCGGTACGGATCGGTATCGGCCGATACTCAGAATTTTTGGTATCGGATCGGTTCTGAAAAAATGGTATCGTTGCATCCCTAATTAACAGCAACAACAACAACACAAACACACACACACACACACTTCTCTGCATATCTTCAGACAAAATAAAGATATCTGACAAAACAATGAAGATATTTTACAAACCAACTGCCAGGGATGTGCAAACACTTTGTATTGTATAGCCATTGTATGTGTATTTCAATTATAAATACGTTACAATATGGAGTAAAATTGGTTGCAACTCTGGTTTCATCACAAATTTAAGGAAACAGGCCTAACTAATATAGTGATGTTACATTATTTTATTTTATAAGAGTCAAATTATTATTATTATTAATAATATTATAAAAATATTTTTTTTTTTTGTGATCAATTGTACTTTTATTTCTCCATCAGGGTGTAGCCAAAGTGATGCTCTGTCGTCATTGCAAGTTTTCTGACAAAAGCCAGTCAATTCTCCTACAGCAAGATCTACTGAAACACTGGCACGTGACCAGAACACTTCACTGCATTTACATACATTGTGTGTGTACATTCAAAACCAAAGGGTGCGTTAAAGACTCATCTGCCAAGATTTCACTCTGAGTTCAGTGATATCTGTGAGGAAAAGACATATTGCACTGCCCTAATCTTTGATTGTTTTTCTATCCCAAAACAGGATGCCTGCTGAAGGAGACACAGAGGACTGAGACAATACACTTTTTTTAAATGTATAATTTTAATTTGGTTTTGCTTTGTTTGTTTTAAACATTCAATTTGTACTGCATATTTTGAAATGAAATAAAAGCTAAATTTGAATTATTTGTTTTAATGTTGGGAAACATGGCTATAGGCCCTACAAAAGAACATGGTAGGACTACCATTTTCTGTGGTATATTGCTGAATGATTTTTACATGGGTTTCACATGAAGTTGCCGGTTTACATGGGGTGTAGGTTTAACATAGATTGTTGATGGGTTTCAAATGTTATTCCATGGGTCTCTCATGGAAATTTTACGTTTCACATGTGATTATTGGTTTCACATGGAAATTTCAGGTTTCACTTATGATCTCATGGGTTTCACATGTGATTTCATGGGTTTCACATGTGATTATAGGTTTCACATGTGATTTCATGGGTTTCACATGTGATCTCATGGGTTTCACGTGATTATAGGTTTCACATGTGGGGCCCTATCTTGCACCCAGCGCAATTGACTTTGTACACCGACGCATGTTTCATTCCTATTTTGCACCCGCGCAAAGCGCGCTTTTCCCTCCACAGAAGCACGTCGCTAAACTAGGGAATGAACTTGCGCTCTCTGGGCGGTTCAGCGCAAAAAAGGAGGCGTGTTTTGGCGCAAACGTTCCCTGGTGCTATTTTACTGTTCCATAAAACAATTGCGCCACTGGCCAGAAAAAACCTAGTCTAAAGTCAGTGGCGCGTTGCGCGTTGTTCATTATGCTATTTTAAGGGCGCATGCTTGACCATAATGTATAGAGTGCACAACGCTCATACACTGTGATTCTCTAATCTACACAGAAGCAGCAGTTTTCATTTTTGCAAATCATATTATTACAAACGATAGATAGATAGATAGATAGATAGATAGATAGATAGATAATTTATTATAAATATAATAATTTATTATAAAAGCATACATCTAGCTTACACATTTACCCACATTATTATATGCCTGTTTAGCCGAAGCTAATTTGGGTGTGTTTCTCCCATCCCCAATGTCACTTCTCTCTCTTTTACGGCCGTGACGAGAGCGTTGCTCTCCTCGGCTGTGAACCGCTCTTGACGCGCGCCTGGCAAATCCGCCGTTATAATAGCAATACGCCAAGGAAAAAGTGCGTCTGCTCTTAAAGGGAATGTGAGATGATGCTCTGATTGGTTTATTTCACGTTACGCCCAAACCACACCTATGAATAATGAAGCTACTTCAGACCAACCCCTTTTAGATTTGCGCCCGGCGCAAGAGTCATTTATCCCGCCGGGAAAATAGCAACAGCGCCGAGACCCGCCCACAAAGTTACTTGTGCTTTGCGCTTTGACACTTGCGTTTCAGATCGTTAAAATAGGGCCCGTGATCTCATGGGTTTCACATATGATTATATGTTTCACATGTGATCTCATGGGTTTCACATGTGATTATAGGTTTCACATGTGATCTCATGGGTTTCACATGTGATCTCATGGGTTTCACATGTGATTATATGTTTCACATGTGATTTCATGGGTTTCACATGTGATTTCATGGATTTCACATGTGATTATAGGTTTCACATGTGATCTCATGGGTTTCACATGTGATCATAGGTTTCACATGTGATTTCATGGGTTTCACATGTGATGATCATAGGTTTCACATGTGATTTCATGGGTTTCACATGTGATGTCATGGGTTTCACATGTGATCTCATGGGTTTCACATGTGATCTCATGGGTTTCACATGATTATAGGTTTCACATGGGAATTTTATGTTTCACATGTGAGCTCATGGGTTTCACATGTGATCACATGTGTTTCACATGTGTTTCACATGCAATCACATGTGCAAATGTTCCAAAAGCACACATTTCCCGTGTGCAAAACACATGTTTCACATGTGATCCACATATTTCACATGTGCAAAGTCACATGTTTTTACATGTTAAATTTCACATGTGCAAAATCACATGTGCATGTGGTCACATGTGATCACATGAGTTTTTGCACATGTGAAGTTCATGTGTTTTTTCTGTAAGGGCATAACCATTTCTTAAAACTATACAGGCTAAAATTATGAAGAAAAACAACAGATGTGCAGTGTAATCATAATAATTTATTGCGAAAATGTAAATCGGTACCAAAAGTCGCTCAAATGACGATGTGTTGCAGTCCTCTCTGGCAGTATATAATAGTTTTGACAGAGCAGAATTTAAGTTATTAATCCATGAAAATGTTAACCCAGCTTCCCTCTGCGTGAAGACGGCGCGCGCGCTTCTGCATTTCAATGTTGTTTCAACTGAAACACGGCATGCTGCAATCTGTGACGAAGCAGGCGAGAGCCAATGAGCGTTTGATATCACTGCCGTAAAACATGTCGTAACGCTTCTTGAGGGCGCAATTTTTGAATTTAAATTCATCACGAGCGCGGGATTTGACATTTACGGTCGCTGCTGAGAATGAAGATGGAGATCGCTGGATGTGAATGAAGGGCTGAATTTGGATCTGTTTCTTGCTTGCGTATGGATTATAAAGATTTGGATTACATCTAACGTTACGTTAGCTAATAAAAATTATGTATTTTGTTAATTTATATTGTGTTTTGGTGTATTATGGTTCTATAGGAGAAAACGCCTTTTGTGTCTCACCGTAATGTTAAAAAAACTAAATGTTACAAAATGGTTAAACGATTAAAGAAGGTATTGTTAAGGGTTTAAACTATAGTCTTGTCTGTTAATCCTCCGAAGCGAGTTTGCAGCAGGAACAGAGATTATTTCTTAAATGAGTAACTGTTATAACGTTAAACTGCATTTAATAAATGCGATTTTCTGTAAAACTTACTGTCATGAAAGGCTAAATGTATTAATTAATAATTATTGTTATTTGTTGTTTATAACTTTTGATCTTGGCGTCAGGCATTTGAAATGATGTAGACTATTGAGAGTTTTCTCATTTGGAATGCTCAATATAATTTTTTTCACATAATCAGATGGTTCAGATGTGATCGTGATATCCTAGTAAATAATGGGTTGTATATATATTTTTTTTTTATAAAAGTGATTTTTTTTTTCTCTGATGTGCTGGCCATAGTGTTTGTTCTACTTCATTCAGGTTAGGTATGCAATCTGTGGATAGGTTATAGACTTTCTACTGATATCAACTGTCTTTCACTTTAATTAGATAGTCCTAAAGATATCTACTAACACTTAGTGGATAATGTCTATTAATAGTCAACTGATCATAAACAATATATTAATCTGTTGATAGGTTATAGACTTTCTACTGATATAAACTGTCTTTCACTTTAATTAGATAGTCCTAAAATATATCTACTAACGATTAGTTAAGAATGTCTATTAATAGTCTACTGATCATAAACAATTTCTTTGTTGATAAGCAACTACATGTAATATTTAGTTGACTATCAACAGATTATCTACAAATGGTTAAAACATTTTTAAAAACAGTTTTAAATCAGCTAAAATAATCATTAATTTGATGCATATGAGACCCCTTGAGTAGGATATACAGTATCATATACTTAATATGCTGACGTGACTGTTGACTTTTAACTGACAGATTGATCTTGAGTTGTTGGTACTCAATCTACAGAAAGTTAGTTGACAATTGAAAGTTAGTCGACAATTGGTTAATAACCTGTTGCAAAATAACATTGACAGTCAACAGGCACTTTTTCGTAAAATCTGTAGATTAACACTTGAATTGTACCTTATAGTCTATAGGCAGTCAGTTGAACGTATGTTACTTGTCTGTTGAAACAGTGTTGTTGATTGTCAAATGATGCACTGTTGAAAAGCTACTGAATGGCTACTAATAACTAGTATAGTCTCAACGAACGGACTATCAAAATAAAGTGTTACCAAAGTTGTTATACCACATTTTTAGAAAGTTCAATGTCTCCTGAATAAGGATCCACCGTATAACATTGAAATAAGGGTCCCATTTTCTTGTAATTGTTATTGAAACAATAGGTGCATTATTCACAGCCGAAACACTACAGGTGGATAGGGTAACATTTTTAAGTTATAGATATCACCATAAAACCTTTCCAGTTTTTCACTTACATAGAGACAGACATTTTTTGTATTACAAGTTTTCTGAAATGTCATGTTTACATATGCAAATGAGGCATACCAGTATGTGTGTATATATATATATATATATATATATACACTGCTCAAAAAAATAAAGGGAACACTTTTTAATCAGAGAATATCATCAAGTCAGTTAAACTTCTGGGATATTGATCTGGTCAGTTAAGTAACAGAGGGGGTTGGTAATCAGATTCAGCTGCTTTAGTGTTAATGAAATTAACAGCAGGTCCACTAGATGGGCAACAGTGAGACAACCCCCAAAACAGGAATGGTTTTACAGGTGGAGGCCACTGACATTTTTTCCCTACTCATCTTTTCGGACTGTTTTTCACCAGTTTTGCATTTGGCTAGGGTCAGTGTCACTACTGGTAGCATGAGACGATACCTGGACCCTACAGAGGTTGCGCAGGCAGTCCAGCTCCTTCAGGATGCCTCATCAATACGTGCCATTGCCAGAAGGTTTGCTGTGTCTCCCAGCACAGTCTCAAGAGCATGGAGGAGATTCCAGGAAGACAGACAGCTACTCTAGGAGAGCTGGACAGGGCCGTAGAAGGTCCTTAACCCATCAGCAGGACCGGTATCTGCTCCTTTGTGCGAGGAGGAACATGATGAGCACTGCCAGAGCCCTACAAAATGACCTCCAGCAGGCCACTGGTGTGAATGTCTCTGACCAAACAATCAGAAACAGACTTCATGAGGGTGGCCTGAGGGCCCGACGTCTTCTAGTGGGCCCCGTGCTCACTGCCCAGCACCAGAGAGCTCGATTGGCATTTCCCATTGAACACCAGAGTTGGCAGGTCCGCCACTGGTGCCCTGTGGTTTTCACAAATGAGAGCAGGTTCACCCTGAGCACGTGACAGACAAGAAAGGGTCTGGAGAAGCCGTGGAGAATGTTATGCTGCCTGTAACATCGTTCAGCATGACCGGTTTGGTGGTGGGTCAGTGATGGTCTGGGGAGGCATATCCATGGAGGGACGCACAGACCTCTGCAGGCTAGACAATGGCACCCTGACTGCCATTAGGTATTGGGATGAAATCCTTGGATCCATTGTCAGACCCTATGCTGGTGCAGTGGGTCCTGGGTTCCTCCTGGTGCACAACAATGCCCGGCCTCATGTGGCGAGAGCATGCAGGCAGTTCCTGGAGGATGAAGGAATGATACCATTGAAGGGCCACCACACTCACCTGACCTACATCCAATAGAACACCTCTCGAACATTGTGTTTCGGTCCATCTGACATCACCTCGTTGCACCTCAGACTGTCCAGGAGCTCAGTGATGCGCTGGTCCAGATCTGGGAGGAAATACCCCAGGACACCATCCGTCGTCTCATTAGGAGTATGCCCCGACGTTGTCAGGCATGCATACAAGCACGTGGGGGCCATACAAACTACTGAGTACCATTTTGAGTTGCTGCAATGAAATTTCAGCAAAATTGACAAGCCTGCTACATCATTTTTTCACTTAGATTTCCGGGGTGTCTTTGAATTCCATCCTCTGTAGGTTGATTATTTTCATTTCCATCAAACAATGTGGCATCTTTTCCTTCATAACACATTACCCAGTCCATATTAGTATAGATATCCAGCATGATATTTTTCCCCATTGAGATCTGATGTGTTTTCAAAGTGTTCCTTAAATTTTTTTGAGCAGTGTATATATATATATATATATAATTTGAGGGGCAGGCATACCAGTACGCGGTTCTCCCTTTCGGGCTAGCCCTGTCTCCTCGTGTCTTCACGAAGGTTGTCGAGGCAGCCCTTGTTCCTCTCGACGACTGGCTGATCCTAGCTCACTCTCGAGACAAGGTTTGCGAACACAGGGACCTAGTGCTCCGGCACCTAGCTTGTCTGGGCCTTCGGGCCAACTGGGAGAAGAGCAAACTCTGCTGCGTGCAGAGGATCTTTTTTCTCGGTATGGAAATCGACTCGGTCGCCATGTGCGCGTAGCTTACGAGCGAGCGCGCGCAGTCACTGCTAACTTGCCTTCGTCAGTTCGAGGGCAAGAGTGCGGTTCCACTGAAACTATTTCAGAGGCTCCTGGGGCATATGGCATCCGCAGCTGCAGTAACGTCGCTCGGTTTGCTTCATATGAGACCGCTTCGCGATCAAGTCCCGAGGTGGGCATGGAAACACGGCACGCTCCGAGTCCCAGTGACGAGTTTCCTGGCATGTTGTTATATCAACAGATGCCTCCACAATGGGCTGGGGCGCCATGTGCAATGGACATGCTGCCGCGGGCTCCTGGACAAGACCCCAGCGCCTTTGGCATGTCAATTGCCTCGAGTTGCAGGCTGTACGTCTTGCCTTGCACCGCTTCTGTGCGTTGCTCAGGGGTCAGCACGTATTAGTCCGATCAGACAATACCGCCACAGTAGCGTACATCAACCGACAAGGTGGTCTGCGCTCCCGTCGTATGTCGCAACTCGCCCGCCACCTCCTCATATGGAGTCAGAAGCATCTGAGGTCGCTTCGAGCCATTTATATCCCGGGAGACCTGAACCGTGCAGCCGATCTGTCTCGGTTTCGGCCTCTCGCTGGACGCACAGGTAGATCTGTTTTCCTACCACGACTCGTCCCACTGCGACCTGTTTTATTCTCTGACCGAGGGCACGCTCGGCACGGATACACTGGCGCACAGCTGGCCGCGGCGCCTCTTTAAGTATGCGTTTCCCCCAGTGAGCCTTCTTGCGCAGACTTTGCGCAAGATCAGGGAGGACGAGGAGCAGGTAATTTTGGTTGCCTCGTATTGGCACAACCGCACCTGGTTCCAAGAACTAGTACTCCTCGCTACAGCACCTCCCTGGCCAATTCCTCTGAGAAAGAACCTGCTTTCTCAGGGACGGGGCACCCTATGGCACCCTCGTCCCGATCTTTGAAATCTCCATGTGTGGTTCCTGGATGGGACGAGGCAGGTTTGAGTACCCTACCACCAGCGGTGGTGGCTACCATCACTTCCACTAGAGCATCGTCCACGTGACATGCCTATGCGTTGAAGTGGAACCTCTTCGTCAACTGGTGTTCTTCTAAACTTCAAGAACCCACGAAAGGCCCGATCAGTGTCGTGCTTTCCTTCCTGCAAGAAGGGTTGGAGCGAAGGCTGTCTCCCTCCACCCTGAAAGTGTATGGTGCCGCCATTGCCACACATCATGATGCAGTTGATGGTAAGTCCATTGGAAAGCACGACCTGATCATCAGTTTCCTGAGAGGAGCGAGGAGACTGAATCCTCCTCGCCCTCCTCTCGTTCCCTCTTGGGACCTCTCAGTGGTTTTAACTGCTCTGCAGAGTGCTCCCTTTGAGCCTCTGCAATCAGTGGAGCTTAAGTTCCTGTCAATGAAGACAGTGTCCCTGGTTGCATTGGCCTCCATCAAGAGGGTAGGGGACCTGCAGGCATTTTCGGTTGACGAAGCGTGCCTGGAATTTGGACCGGCTAACTCTTACGTGATCCTGAGACCCCGGCCTGGATATGTGCCCAAGGTTCCCACCACACCCTTTCGAGACCAGGTGGTGAACCTGCAAGCGCTGCCCTCGGAGGAGGCAGACCCAGCCTTGGCACTGCTCTGTCCAGTACGCACCCTCCATGCTTATGTAGACAGAACGCAGTGTTTCAGGACTTCAGACCAGCTCTTTGTCTGTCATGGTGGGAAGCTGAAGGGAAAGGCTCTCTCCAAGCAAAGGTTGTCTCACCGGATAGTGGACGCCATTGCTTTGGCTTACCAGCAGCAAGGTCGACCATGCCCCCTTGGTGTGACGGCCCACTCCACCTGGAGTGTGGCATCCTCTTGGGCTCTAGCACATGGCGCCTCGCTAACAGACATCTGTAGAGCTGCAGGCTGGGCAACACCTAACATGGCCTCTGGGCGACCCCCACGTGTGTAGTCCACTGTAAGCCTCTCTGAGCATGTGTCTTTCCCTCGGCAAGCCACCTTGCCACCCCTGGGTTTGAAATATTCCACCTGCGGCTGGACACCCCAGTGATTCTCAATATGCATCCCCCTGGGGTCATGTGTATTCCTAGTTACTTCCTGCTCAGCTACTGTTCGGACGCTCTTGCTCACTGCTCCGCGCTTTGCTCTATCGCTTTTACATTTTATCTCCTATTTTTTCTATATTTTATTTCCTTTATTTTATTTCCTTTTATCACCTAATTTTAACTTCAGCAAATCAGCACAGTGCTCATACGACAAAGTTTGGATTACTACAAAAACTGAGAATTCTTTAACCCGACCAGCTTACATACCGGGAAAGGAAAACACAACTGCCTCAAGGATAAGAGAAAATGCCTCTTCTGGAATCTACTTGCTGCACTAACTGCCACAGACTTTTACAAAGGATTGCAGTTCTAGAAACAAAGTTACTTACGGGAACACCAAACCAGACGGAGCACACAACAGAGCTTCGTCATGGACACCCTCAGCATACCGGTGAGTCCCATGAAACTAGTACTCCTCGACAGGTAGAGAAACAAGCTGATCGACTTACTAATCGATGGCACAAACAGGGAGCGAGACCCAAAGGCACTCGAGACATCAGATTGTCACGAGCAACACATATTACCGCAGTAGCATCCTCTACCCCAGATACAGCTCTGACAAGGATTGCAAACACTGGTCTGCTACCACTGCCTATACATCTTGAGAACAGATTTGAAGTACTAATGAATGTAAATGAGGAATCCACAAATGTGATGAATGTGATCGAACACAGACTGAATAGGCCAGTAGCTAACACTGATGCTAACTGGCGCTCAAGGTCGAGCAGACAGCGGCACTCAGCTCAGAGCGCAGCCGAGCCCAGGACTCTGATAGTGGGGGACTCCATAATCAGAAACATTAGCAACAGGGATACAACTACGTGCTGCCTTCCACAAGCAACAACTTCTGATATAAACAGGGAACTTCAGAACATTCTGATGAAACATAAGACTGCTAATCGACTCATCATACATGTGGGGAAGAATGATATTCATAAAGAGCAGTCAGAACTCCTTAAGAAGGATTTCAATGAACTTTTTGAAACACTTAAAAGACTGAAAGTTCAAACATTCATCAGTGGACCACTACCAGCAAGAGGAACAAACAGGTTTTCACGGTTGCTTGGGCTAAATACATGGCTGCAAAAAACCTGCAATATAAAAGCAGTGAACTTCATTGACAATTTCAATCTTTTCTGGAGTCAACGACAACTGTTTCATCGGGATGGCCATCACCCAAACAAACTTGGTTCAAGAGTGTTAAAGGACAATATCTACTTCTCCCTAAATCATCCTTCTGCGGTTTGTGCCAATCCACTCAATCTGAACGGCACACACACACCTGGACACAGTATGAATGACCACGGGACTTCACTTCAGCAGCAAAATGGACATGATAACACCACTCCGCCACAACAACCTCTGCTCACGGACACAATCTCAGCTGAGCCCTGCACACAGAGCTCACCACAGACAGCCATATCAGAACTGCTTGAAGATTCAGCACCCAAGGACGACTTCCTGGAAAACAGCCAGGGAAGCCAGGACAGCATATTACAGCCTCCTATAACACCAGAGCAACAGCCCCTTTCACCAGACACTTTCTCCCTCTCCCCAGCAACGCCACTACTGTGCTTCTCACAGAAAATGGAAGAACTGGTGCATGCTGGAACCAGACTATCCCACTCTTTTGCTGCAAGCCCCCAGATACCAACTAAAAAAAGACAGGCACCATTACCACCAAAGCCTGCGGTCCCAGCTCGCCCTCGCCCTCCTGTGAGAGCTCTTCGGCCTCTGCCACAACGCCAGGGCCCACACCCTCCTCCTTCTGCTCGAGGTGAACCAAAAACAACTGATACCAGCTCTCAGTGATATGTGCTCTGATAACAGTAACTTTCTCAAATGTTTACAGAACAAGCGGAAACCCAGTGTGCCTGTATCTTTCTCTATTGCTCCTCTATTACATGATAGAAAGTCTAAGGCCTTCAATAGCCGTACAGCAAACCCAACTAATCTGGTGCCTATTACACGTCAAACTAATATTGCTATGGGGAAAAGTAAGTCTGTTAAGTTAGCTCTTTTAAACATTCGCTCACTTAAAAATAAATCACTTCTAGTCAACGACTTAATAACCACAAACAACCTGGATTTTATGCTTCTAAATGAAACCTGGCTAGAAGACAGCTACAGTGCAACAATCCTCAATGAAGCAGCCCCTCCTAACTTTACTTTTATGAGTGTCTGCAGAGCTGTAAAGAAAGGTGGGGGTCTAGCTGCTCTTTTTAAAGATATCTATCAATGTAAGCAAATATCATTTGGGAATTACTTGTCTTTCGAATATCTGGGTATTGTGTTAAAAGGTGCTCCACGCATTTTACTTATCATTATTTACAGGCCTCCAAAATACTCTCCAGCCTTGGCTGAGGACTTTACAGAACTGTTATCAACAATTACCTCAGAGTTTGACTGTTTTGCCATTGCTGGAGATTTTAACATCCATATAGATAATGCAGAAAACAATATGGCAAAAGAAATCAAAACTGTTTTAAAAACTTTTGATCTGACTCAGCATGTACATGGACCCACACACAATCGTGGACACACTTTAGATTTAATTATCAGTAAGGGTCTAAACATTTCATCGATTGTTATTAAGGATGTAGCACTGTCTGATCATTTCTGTATTTTCTTTGATATATTGATCTCTCCTGCCACTGAAGCTAGATCTGTGTCTGTAAAGAAGAGATGCTTAAATGACAACACTAGTGTCCTATTTATGAAGGCTATATCTTTAACACCAAGCATATCTGCAGACTCTGTTGATTTTCTCCTTGATTCTTTTAACTCAAAAGTTAAAGGTGTAATTGTTGATATTGCTCCTGTTAAAGTCAGGAAGAAGAGTGGCAGACAAAAAGCACCTTGGAGAAACTCAACAGCAGTGCAAAATATGAAAAGACAATGCAGAAAAGCAGAGCGCATGTGGCGGAAGACAAAACTTGTAGTCCATTATAACATCTACAAAGACAGCCTTCATGCTTTCAATATGGAACTAGGCAAAGCTAGACAGACTTTCTTCTCAAATATTATAAACAGCAATTTAAACAACACACGCACTCTTTTTGCTACTGTAGAGAGACTGACAAACCCCCCAAGCCAGATTACCAGTGAAATGCTCTCAGACAACAAGTGCAGTGAGTTTGCTTCTTTCTTCTCTGAGAAAATCAATAATATCAGAAAGGTTATCAGCACATCCTTGACTTGCGCTGGGGTCAGACAGATCAAACCACCTGAGAAAGTAGTTACTATGTCTGATTTCAAAGAAATTGATGGCAAAATTTTGGAAGAAACCGTACAGCACCTTAAAACATCAACATGCGCCCTTGACACACTTCCCACATCGTTTTTCAAAAGTGTGTTAAACAGTTTAGAAGCAGATCTTCTAGAAGTGGTAAATGCCTCACTTCTCTCTGGGAGTTTTCCAAACTCCCTGAAAACTGCAGTTGTCAAGCCCCTCCTGAAAAAGAGCAATCTAGATAAGACCATATTAAGCAACTATAGACCGATCTCAAATCTTCCTTTCATAGGTAAGATCATTGAAAAAGTTGTCTTCAATCAGCTGAACAAATTCTTATGCTCGAATGGATACTTTGACAATTTTCAATCTGGTTTCCGACCGCACCACAGCACAGAGACAGCGCTCATAAAGATAATAAACGATATTCGCTTAAATACTGATTCAGGCAAATTATCAGTGCTGGTACTACTCGACCTCAGTGCTGCATTTGACACTGTTGATCACAACATACTTCTGGACAGGCTGGAAAACTGGGTGGGGCTTTCTGGGATAGTCCTAAAATGGTTCAGGTCATACTTAGATGGGAGAGGTTATTATGTGAGTATAGGAGACCATAAGTCTGAGTGGACATCCATGACATGCGGAGTCCCTCAAGGCTCAATTCTTGCGCCACTCCTGTTCAACCTGTATATGCTCCCAATGAGCCAAATAATGAGAAAGAACCAAATTGCTTACCACAGCTATGCAGACGACACACAGCTCTACTTAGCCCTATCGCCTAACGATTACAGCCCCATTGACTCCCTGTGCCAATGCATTGATGAAGTTAACAGTTGGATGTGTCAAAACTTTCTTCAGTTAAACAAAGACAAAACTGAAGTCATTGCGTTTGGAAACAAAGATGAAGTTCTCAAGGTGAATGCATACCTTCACTCTAGGGGTCAAACAACTAAACATCAAGTCAGGAATCTTGGTGTGACACTAGAGTCAGACCTTAGTTTCAGTAGTCATGTCAAAGCAATAACTAAATCAGCATACTATCATCTGAAAAATATAGCAAGAATAAGATGCTTTGTTTCCAGACAAGACTTAGAGAAACTTGTTCATGCTTTCATCACCAGCAGGGTGGATTATTGTAATGGACTCCTCACTGGCCTTCCCAAAAAGACCATAAGACAGTTGCAGCTCATACAGAATGCTGCCGCCAGGATTCTGAGCAGAACCAGAAAATATGAACATATCACACCAGTCCTCAGGTCTTTACACTGGCTCCCAGTTAAGTTTAGGATTGATTTTAAAGTATTATTACTGGTATATAAATCATTCAATGGCCTAGGACCTCAATACATTGCAGATATGCTCACTGAATATAAACCAAACAGATCACTCAGATCATTAGGATCATATCAGCTTGAAATACCAAGGGTTCACTCTAAGCATGGCGAGTCCGCTTTTAGCTATTATGCCAGCCGCAGCTGGAACCAGCTTCCAGAGGAGATCAGATGTGCTCCTACTGTAGTCACATTCAAATCCAGACTCAAAACACATCTGTTTAACTATGCATTTACCTAATGAGCACTGTGCCAATGTTCGTCCGACTGTTTGTACTGTATTTTATTTTTTATTTTTCTAAACTGTTTTAATTATTCTTATTTCTTTTTATTATTTTAATTTCTTCTATGTAAAGCACTTTGAATTGCCATTGTGTATGAAATGTGCTATATAAATAAACTTGCCTTGCCTGCCTTGCCTAGTTCCCCCCTTCGGGCTGGGCATAATTGCATATTTCCACTGATATATGCTTCCCAGTGTACCTTGGTACCTTGGCATAATTCCAGCAGCCATTAAAAACTGTCCCTTTCATGTTAATGTTGTTTTTTCATTGTTTACATGTTTAAATATTCTGAGAATGCATAGTTTAGTTATAATGTTTAATGTTTAAACTGCAATAAATGCATTAAAACGTTTTTTTTTTTTTTTTTTTTTTGCAGCCATTTTGTTTTTATTGTTTATGCCAAAACAGTGATGTTTACAACTTGTTATACGGCAGAAATGGATTCAGCACCTAAAAATCATATAGAAACAACACTTGAAGTACTTTTCCTCAAAAATGCCTACTGCATCTTATCCAGGGCTATTTATCTATTTTGGGACTCGACTATTAAATAATGGCTATTAACGACTATTAAATAATAACTTTTGCCTGTTTCCAAGGTGTGGGAAATTGTCCGCTCTGGATAGCCAAATTGATCAAGTGTGTCAGCGGCTTTACAAAAGTGTTTTTATTTCGTTTCAAAAAGACTGTATTTATGTGAAAAAGATCCTTACTATAGCTGTTGTTAACTGAATTTATTGCTTCAAGCACTTTTGCTTCATTGGTCTGCTGAAGTGAGAATGAAGAGTATTGGTTTATTGATTGATGTTTAGTGAATTTTAGTTGCTGTTCTGCATTAACTTGTTGCACCAGTTCTTCCACTGACGAAACAAAAAACGTATTAAATTCCAGTGCTATTTGTTTACTGTCCCTAATTTGCCTACCTCCAATTCTAAACTCATGGATGAACGGTTTCACAATACCATTTATTTGCTTCCACATTATGAGAGGGCTTTCCCTTGGCTTCTGTTATTGTTGTAATGTAATACTCCGCTTTTGCTTTTCTTATATTTTTAGTGACTCGATTTCTAAGACTTTTAAAAATATTTATATCACTACTTAATTTGGTTTTAACAGATTTTTTACAGAGCCAAATCTCTGTCTTTCAATAGTTTTTTCAACTCCTCATTAAAGGGATAGTTCACCCAAAAATGAAAATTCTGTCAGTAATTACTCACCCTCATGTTGTTCCAACCCCGTAAGACCTTCGTTCATCTTCGGAACACAAATTAAGATATTTTTGATTAAATCTGAGCGCTGTCTCACTCCTCCATAGACTTCTAAGGGACTGAAACTTGCTGGCCCAGAAAAGTTATTAAAGAGATCGTTAATATAGTCCAAGTGACTACAGTGGATTAATCTTAAGTTTATCAAGCGACGAGAATACTTTTTGTGCGCTAAAAACCCCCAAAAATAACGACCTTATTCCACTATTCATTTCCTTCTCTCTGGGCCTCAAGTGAGTTTAAGGCACACTCCGACTTTTTGGGACTTTAGCTTATTCACAGTATCCCCCAGAGTTAGATAAGTCCATACATACCCTTTTCATTTCTCTGCGTTCTATAAGTGTTATTTGACGCACCCACCGCTAGCCTAGCTTAGCACAAAGACTGGATGTAAATGGATAATGGTAGCATACTAATCCCAATAAGTGACAAAATAATGCAAACATTTTCCTATTTACATGTTGTGTTCTGTATAGTCACAGCGTGTACAAATAACAAGGCTATATGAGACAGAGACCATTTTTAATCGTATAAATACTGGGAACTATATTCTCACTAGGCGTAGGAGCACAGCTAACGTTACTTGGGTGGAGTGATTAGCGCAGCACACGAGACGCCCTGTGGTGAGGAGAAGAGAGTTCGCTCAGAGTTGGAGTAATAGAGTCAGTAATTACTAGATAGTAAATTTATAGTTTACAATCATGGGTGTTCGCTGTATTGTAAAGAGCTGCGACAATAAACAGGGGAGACCAGGTAATACCATGATGTTTCATAGAATTCCAACCAAAAACGCTGACCTGATGAATCGATGGCTACTTGTTCTGGGTATAGATCCAAACACACCTGTAAACATCATCAAGAAGTATTTCGTTTGCTCTGAACATTTTACTATAGACGACTATTTTGAAAAAATGCAAGTTGCCACACGGACCATGAAACGTGTGCTAAAGTATGCAGCCATCCCATCGATAATAAAGACAGGACAAATTGGATCACCTGTTGCTGCGGTAAGTGTTCCGTTATGTTTTGAGATGACTAACATTAGCCATACTGTAACAGTGCCATGCTAATGTAATGTAACCTTAGTAGTGACACTATTACGTGAATAGGGGCTCCGTGTATCCCCTTTATTGTTATTATTGTGTTGTCATGAACACACTGTATCGCTCAATAACAAATGAGCGGTGCTAAATGTAACTCTCAGGACTGTAACATTCAACTTGCTAATGAACAGCTTCTAAAGTTTGTAACTCCTCGTCTGTGTATTCTGGCTCAAAACTATATGGTTCTGGATCTTGGTTTGATACCCAGTAAAATTCCTCTGACAATTCCTCAAAGTCAGCCATGATCACGAGTCACGTTCGCTACTAGCTAGTTATTCACGTTTGTTTTGTTTACGGAACCATCAACAGGGCGTCTCGTGTGCTGCGCTAATCACTCCGCCCAAGTAACGTTAGCTGTGCTCCTACGCCTAGTGAGAATGTAGTTCCCAGTATTTATACGATTAAAAATGGTCTCTGTCTCATCTAGCCTTGTTATTTGTACACGCTGTGACTACACAGATCACAACATGTAAATAGGAAAATGTTTGCATTATTTTGTCACTTATTGGGATTAGTATGCTACCATTATCCATTTACATCCAGTCTTTGTGCTGAGCTAGGCTAGCAGTGGGTGCGTCAAATAACACTTACAGAACGCACAGAAATGAAAAAGGTATGTATGGACTTATCTAACTCTGGGGGATACTGTGAATAAGCTAAAGTCCCAAAAAGTCGGAGTTTTCCTTTAACGTAGTGTTTTTGCACAAAAACACTACGTTAACTCACTCGAGGCCCAGAGAGAAGGAAATGAATAGTGGAATAAAGTCGTTATTTTTGTTTTTTTAGCGCGCAAAAAGTATTCTTGTCGCTTGATAAACTTAAGGTTAAGCCACTGTAGTCACTTGGACTATATTAACGATCTCTTTAATAACTTTTCTGGGCCAGCAAGTTTCAGTCCCTTAGAAGTCTATGGAGGAGTGAGACAGCGCTCAGATTTAATTAAAAATATCTTAATTTGTGTTCCGAAGATGAACGAAGGTCTTACTGGGTTGGAACAACATGAGGGTGAGTAATTACTGACAAAATTTTCATTTTTTGGGTGAACTATCCCTTTAATCCAAGATAGTATTCTCTTTTTCAAATGCTTTTGCTTTTTAAGAAATTTAGAAATGATCCCTTCAACCTTGTTCATTACCTCTTTACAGCAGCTATCATCATTGTCTAAAATTGTGCTTCAGACAAGAGCATTTAATTCATTATCGACAGCAGGAAAATCACGCTTTAAAATAGTCAGTATATTTGACTGTGTTTTTATTTATATGTAGCAGATGTTTTTTTTGATAATTTTCGGGCAACGAGAATCATGTTATGGTCAGACAAACCGGTTAGAAAATTATATTAGGAAAAAATTAGGTCTATTTGCGTCCTAGAAGATTTTGAGATCCTTGTGGCACCCTTAATTATTTGGGTGAAATCAAATTTAGTCATTAAGGTTTTAAGTTTTATCCTTTTACCAGAATTAGACCAATCTATATTAAAATCACCTAGTACAATAACTTCGGACTTATGGGCCACCAATTTCATCAGTTTACTCAACTCATCATAAAATACATCTTTAAAAGAGGGAGGATTATATAAAACCACAATTTTAAAATGCATACTTGATGATAATGAGATTTCAACACAAATATATTCGATATTTAATTCATGATCAAAAGTGACTTCTGTGCATGTCATGTAATCTCTTAAATAAAGTGCCACTCCTCCTCCTCTTCCAGTTTTCCTGTCATTTCTATAACATTTGTAACCTGGGATATCAATTAAACCAGTTTGAATCCCACTATGAAGCCATGTTTCACTCAGGCCTAAAAAGTGTAAATTCGAGTCCATTAACAGCGATTTAACCTCATCATGCTTTGGCAACAGGCTCCTAATGTTCAAATGCGCTCCAAAAATGCCCTTAGGTTTACTTTTGCTGTCCCATAAAATTTTCGCATGGTTCACAGTGGAAAAAAACTGGTAAGATTCATGTTTACTCACTGATTTAAAAAACGTATCAGGCATCTGTCCTTCATTCTGATATGGATAACAATGATTTCCCAAGTCCTTCTGCGCTTGCATCTCCATGGTATTGAACAATGTTCCACTGTCGAGGCTGGACAACCTTGCCACTGGAACAGGGCACACGCGCAGTAGTAAGTCCTCCTGCGATTGAAATTCTCCTCTCCTCTTGCGCTGGAAAGTGTAGCGCCGGTTCAGCCCCGCTCACCGGCGCCAGTCCCCTGCACGGTCCTCTCTGGGCTCCGGGGCACAACTTCCCTCTGGCAACAACGCACCCATCACGGAAAGGAGAACATCCGAAGCGGTGTTGAGACACAGAAAAATGGCATACCCAACCAGGCGGTGTCCTTCACCTGCGTCATCTCCACCTCCAATGTGGACCGAACTGCAATGGCGGCCAATGGACTTGGCGTCCGCGAGATGTCGCCATGCGCAACAGGACCTGGATTGAGGTGAATGTCGCCGGCTAACAGAATTAGCATACATAGCACTTTAGTAGTTTTTGTCCAATCGGCTAGCATCTTTTTCTTTCGAGTATATGATATGTCTGGTTTAGTGTTGTGAACGGTTCTTGCAACCCCATTGCAGAGTCTAAGATTGCAGAGAAGATGATAAATTGACCGTGTCCATATCCAAACATGTTTGTATTTTGGAGGTACTGGGATCCTTCAACGGACTCTTCTGCTAAAATTTTCGCTTTGATGTACATTTGCATCGTTGAAAACAACAGCACTCCGCTGCAAAATCCAAGTAAAATAAAACCGTTTACCAACTTTGAATGATGATGAGAGGAGTGACGTTTTCCCTTGCTTAGAATAGCTTTCTTGCGTCTTATGCTCCATAGTGCTTTGGGTAGGCATGACTGGCTTTTCTTCAAAATGTTTAGAAGAGTAGGTACCACCAATACTTTATAAAACAACACGAGCCCAACAAACTGTAGTGCCATGCATTATTTTTATATGTACCAACACCTTCAGTCTGCCAAACCACATCATGTGCCATTACGTAGGCGACCATCTTCCTCTAGACCTTTCTTCATAGTCCATGTGACTACAGTGGTTCAACCTTAATGTTATGAAGCAACGAGAATACTTTTTGTGCACAAAAAAACAACGACTTTACTCAACAATCTCTTCTCTTCCATGTCATTCCTCTACGCTGTTGACGTAGTAAACAGTGCAGCACTTCCAGGTTCTGCGTCAGAACGTCGGCTCACTATTGGCCGTCGCTGGTCATGTACCACGACACATAATACCTATTTGTGGTTATAACTATTAAGAGTATGATTATTTATAAGACACAATGAATATAATTTTATCCACTTAATTTATATATATATAAATTCAAGGAGTGACACGCTGCCAAGATGGCGACGGTCGGCTACGCCCACTTTAGGCTTCAAAAACGGTCTTCAGAAACCTACGGGTGACGACACTACGTCCATATTTTTTTACAGTCTATGGTTATTTCTTGATAACAGACCACTGCTAAATATAACACACCGTTGTCATGAAAAACAGAGCGTTGCTATGGACGCAGGATTCTAACCGTAGAGACGGAACGGACTATTTTCTTTAGCGGAAGCAAATAGTTTAAATAATTTAAATCAATAAACTCCTTTTTAAATCAATATTTTGTGTCAAATTATTGATTTATTTGGTAGGTAGCCATGTAATAAGCAGGATAATGTAGAGCGAGGCGGTTGATAGTGAATACAACCCCTTCAGGCTGATTCAAGCTCTGCTTCTCGTCGGGGTCCTGATCAGCCTGTCGGGGTTGTATTCGCTATAACAACCGCCGCGCTCTACATTATCCCTTACATATCAGTCACGTGACCTCTTACGTCATCCGCTCTTTTTCCAGTTGACTGCCGCCATCTTGAGTACCTACCGAGTACTGTCTATGGTACTGACAAGCATTAGCTAGCTAGCTTGCTACTATGTACAGCTTCGTACGTATACACAGGGTTCTCAAGTCTCACGAATTGGCCGTGAGACACACGCAATTCAACCACTTCACACGCTCACACGCCACACCGTGTATTTCTCACGGTGAAAAGGCAATGCCAACCAAGTTGTCCTGCAAGCTTTACATATAACGTTGTATACGAGGCGCAGGCACACAAAGTGAAGTTTCCTGCCGCCAGCACGTATCTCGGCCAGATTGCGTTCGTTACTAGGCAACATAGATGCGCGAACACACGGAAGTTGACGGAACATTCTCGGCCACCATACGTTCGTTACTAGGTAACCAACAACATCGCACGAACACACGTCGTGATGGAGAAGGTAAGTTGGAAAAAAGTTGGAAGAAAGCTCGTCTAACATTTTTAGGCTAGAACATTTAATATATAGCCCATCGTATACATTATTACTGATGCAGTCAAAAACTCTACAACTACTTTGCAACCAGGCCAGAAGCTTTGGCTCAGTTTGGCTAGCTTACGTTATCTGAAACTAAGGGAAATGTTAGTGGGTATGGGAAGGAATGAAGATGTATTTCTTCATTTTATTTTAAATTATATATTATACTGTATTAATAGTCTTTCTAGTTACATTAAGGCTACATGTATTAAAGCAGAGTGCTCTGGGTAATATTTTATATCCTGTCAAAACATACATTAATCATTGCCATTGCATTTGTATTTTTCAAAGATGTCAGGGGAAAAGCAAAAAGATATTTTAACAAACACAAACACTTACAACACAAAACACATTTCATAAGCTGGAGTGTGTACTCTTGTGTACACACACACACTCTAATATGTCATTTGTTCACAATGTCCCACCACGCAATAAATCATTATACCATTTCGACTAGACACATTCAAAATGCAAAAAGATTTGTTTTTCCAAACTGTTTGGAGCAATTTGTTATATTTTTGTAATTTTTGTATATTTATAATTTTGAAATATAACATTAAAGAGTATATTTGATGTGATGAATTGCTCTGTCATTTATCAGATTTACCAATTGTTATAATTTCAATTTGTGCTGGTTAATTATGAACAATGGGTAAAATTGGGGGGCGGGTCGTGGGCGGGGCTCCATTAGGGCTCCTCCCCTAACCGCATGTGATCTCACTCCAAGCTTTTGATAAAACTTGAGAACCCTGCGTATATAGTAATGGCTACGAAAGACAACATTTCGCACCTCGACTGCCATGAAAAGAAATGCTACTTTCAAAAAATAATATTGTTAGGGTGTGATCCCTACACGATACCTGATGCATACTTTCAGCCTCTGTCCGCTGCTACCGAACTACCAATCCTGGCATTCAATGATATTATATGTTGATCCGACTATTTTAAGCGTGTATTTAAATGGTCCAGGGGCAGAATTTTTGCCAAGCGTGTCAGAGGTTCTGGGTTCTAATCCGCACTCATATAGTTTTTTTTTTTTTTTTTATTATCAAAACCGATTATGTTTATCAGTGGTTGTATATCAGGCAGGGACACGTTTGTGTGCAGTTTGTTTTGTAATTTCACCGGAACGAATAGAGAGTCTCTCCACACTGAAGCGTGCGTCCGAGTGAAGACTGTGTGCGAGCCACAAACAAACACTGTATCCGTGCCACTGATCGCAGCGGCAATGAGCACTTTAATCACTTGATTTCAGCTCTAGATCGCCTCTTATTTAACAAACGAACGAAATGGATGCTCTGCTAGTTAACTGGAGATGTTTTGTTTATTTGTATTTGTACATTTGTGCCGCGAGATGTTTCAAAAGTGGCGGGGACAATATCGACCTTAGCAAAAAGTGGTGGGGACATGTCCCACCTGCAAATTACGCCGTCTTTTTTCATCCTGAGGTAGCCTGTAAAAGGATATTTTGGGGTCTCCTTTTTTGTTGTTGCACCCCACCGCACAACATATTGAAGGCATAGCTAGCTAGTTCCTTTGTGACTGATGTGAATCATGGTACAGATGGCGGCAGACAAGTTTTAGAAGTGAGTGACGTCAGTGAGGAGACGCGTTGGTGACATTGGGTGCTTCTCAATATCCCTCCTCGTCTCCTCTCTCCTCCGTCCTCCATCCTATGACCCGGAAACCGATCGAGCACAGCCATCTTGAAGGACATCTCAATTCTCTAATTGCACCGCGAGGAGTCGAGGATCGAGGAGTGAGGAGGCTTCCAGAGGAGTCATGAGCGAGGATACACAGGTGTATCCTATGCGGAAGAGTTTTATCGACTTAAACGTGACGCACGTATAAATTCTCCTCCCCCTTCACATCGGTCACAATATTTTGATTTATACTTTACTTTTGCAGTTTATATAAACCACACACCTCACATATTTCAACAGGGTATCTTTCTTTATTATTATTTATTATGAATTTCTTAAATAAACAAATTTCAACAACATGAGGGCAGATCCTCTGAGCGCTGCTGATGACGCGATGAAGCGACGCTCGAGTGATAAAGGATTCCAATGTGTAAAAAAAGCTTTCATTCGATCCCTCCGTCCTCGCGTCTTTTCCTTGCAGCCTTCCCTCGCATCCTACAGGGGGCAGAGCTGAGACGTGAGGAAAGGAAGCGAGGAGAGGAAACGAGGATGCACAAATAAGAATTGAGAAGCACCCGTTATCTGATATTTATCTATATGGCTGTTCTAACGCCCTCATCTGAGGCCGTCGCACCCTGGTGACCAGGAAGAGAACTGCAAAATGACTATAATCAGCCAGTAACAGTGAAAACACAATCATTAATGTGCCTATATCATGCTGTATGTCACATGACTTTGTGACACTGTCACACGACACATGTTTTAACCACTCTATATATTATGATGATTTTATGTATATTAGAGTTTTAATAGGTTTACATGTTGTCTTAGACACATATAAAACAGAAAAGAGGAATAAAATGGACTAAAATGACTATGTTTTTAAATGATTATGGGTCTGCCTGTCATGTCAGCAATCACAAGGAAGCAGCATGCCAAACAATGGGGGATGTTGCTCACACTAAAACCAAAGTGGACTTTACTTTCCAGCACTATTTGGATCATCACTTCCGTGGACTTTGTATATACATCGGTGGACATTACTCACATTCACTTTGGGACTAGCAATACGCCAGGATTTTTATGGACTATTTTAGGGTATGGTGCAAACAGACTCCATGCTTTTAACAGCCTAAGTTATTCTAGTTGTACTGTGTTGTTTTAAGTTCCTTGTGAATATTGTAGATGCACTTTATTTATTGGAATTATTTTTCAGGGGCCGTATTCACAAAGAATTTTAAGGCTAAAAGTAGCTCCTAACTGGCGAATTTAGGAGCAACTGCTAAAAATAATGGGTGTGTCTCTCGTAACTTTAGGACTCCTATTTTTTTTGACTAAGAGTAATTCACAAAGCATTTTAGCCCTAAAAGTAGCACCTAAGCCTGGGACAGCTTAAAAGAAGTCGAGAGGACTCCTAACTCACTAAGACCTATTCACAAACCGCTTTTTGTGGCATTTCACGTTGCAATGTTTTTAAATGCGTATACGGCGGCTACAGGAGCTTCCAATCGCGAGGGAACAATTTTGCATTGTAGGCATAACTAGGGATGCAATAACGCCACCAACAACAACCAAAACTAGGCTACTCATTCATTGCATGTAAACTAATTGTAACGTTTGATTGTGAATCAAATTAAAATGTTCTTCTGTTTGCAAACGTAGGCAGAGGCATATAGTGACAGATTAATTCAATAATGTTGCAAAGATATTGCATCAATCCATATGTTTCATTAGGCTACTAGGCTATTTGTTTTTCCTTACTATTTATTCAGTTATTCATCATCTTCCGTCCTTCGCACTACTTGTGTAGCGCACGCATTCTCAGACCTGTCACCTGTCAATCATCATCGTAGGGAGGGGTTTGGAATCATTCCCGCGTTACAATAATCAGCCAATCAAGGTGGTCACTTCAGTCAAGCTCGTGCATGAGTAATGACGTCATCCACAGCAACAAAGACTCACTCTTAGTTTAGGAGATGTCATTTTTCTTTACTAAGAGTAGGTCTGAAAGGCGTTGTGAATAACTTTTAAGAGAAAACTCCTAGCTAAAATCTTTTAGTGTGATTTAGGAGTACTCCTAATGGTAATATAAAATGCTTTGTGAATACGGCCCCTGTTGTTCGTCTCATCTTTTTAAGGCACTCTCAACCTCACAATTTAATCTGACCCCAATTTTACTCTTGTAACTCTACCGATTAGGCCAATTGTTACAACTTTTTAAACCCTCAGTGAGTCACAAACCTCACTGACTGTCCGTCCAAATCACTCAGTGATCAGCCAATTCTGTCCAAATACAATGATTTACTCTTACTTTGTTAAAGAAATGTTTAAGAGATTTCATGAGGCAAACTCTGATGGTTATGGATTTCTATCATTTCTAATATAATTTAGATGGTATCATTTAATTTAGTTTTCAAAACATTTTGAAGTTGCTAAGATAAAAGTGTTAAAAGCCTTAAAGGAATAGTTCACACAAAGAAATACATTCTTTCATCATTGATTCCCCCTCATGTAGCTTTAAACCTTTTCTTTCTTCCTTTCTTTCGTCTGTGGAACATAAAAGATATTTTGAAGAATGTTGGCAACCAATCAGAGACACTGAGATATTTCTCAAAATATCTTCTCTAGTGTTTCCACAGAAGAAAGTCATACATGTTTGGAATGACATGAGGGTGAGTAAATTGACAATTTTTTTTATTTATTTTTTTATGAAAGATCAAAAGGATAAACAATGCAGATTATTTTTTTTATTTTTATTTTTTACAGCCATTGTTGATCATATTTACCAGGGGTGCCCAATAATTCTGACCACAACTGTGACCATATGCTATACTTAATCACATTTATGATTAGAAACATTTTAATAATTATGTATGAGTTCAATCCAGACATTATTATATTTGTAGGCCTTAAACTGAAGAGCCTGAAGATTTCTGCGGACAGACTCATCTGAGCTGCTTCAACCTCTGTTCCATCTTTAAATAAAACTAAACCATCATTTGGCTGAATACTAAACCAACATGAATCATTCAATATCACGTGTTTCTAATACGCATGCTAACACACATGCTGCTTTATTTAATTGTAAAGTCTGAGCCTCTTCCACCTGTATGAAACACATTTACACAATCACACATTTATTTCTCCTCATAGACAGTAATGAGGCTCTTCTGTGGATCTCCTGATGGTCACTGATCCTCTCATCTTAGTTTCACAGATTTAAACTGATGTAATGATTTATTAGGGACGTTTGGTGATGGATCTTCATCTACTCTGTAAGGTGAAACCAGAAGAGAAAACAATCAGTGTTCAGTGGAACAAAGTGGAAATTACTTATTTAATGACTTTTCATTATCCTGCAGAGATATTTCTCAAACAATATTTGAGTTTCAGTACCAAGTCTGTTTTCACACTGAAATGATCGTCTCGGTTACGTATGTAACCCTCGTTCCCTGAGTAGGGAACGGAGACGTTACGTCAGTGACGACGAATGGGGTTTCGCTTAGAAAGCCTCTCACCTTCGAGTATACAAAACGAGCCAATGGCAAGAAAATGCCATGGGTCTGCGTAATTTGCACAGCGTAAGTCCGCCCCACTTCGTGGGTATATAAGGAAGTACGCTGGCAACATGCAGATATGTTTCTTTTGCTGAGGAGCCGAGACTGAACTCCGGCATTCCAGCGGTACAGCGGAAGTTGCAGGGAGACATAACGGGGAACGAGGGTTCCCCTACTCAGGGAACGAGGGTTACATACGTAACCGAGATGTTCCCTTTCGTAGTCACTACGAGTTACGTCAGTGACGACGAATGGGGTTCCCAATCTAATCACGCCACCTCGGCTGTCTTCTAGTGCCCTGCGTAAGTCTGAGCTCCCTGTCGTGAGGCTAGCACAGATGAAGGACTCCTACTTAACACAGGAATACCAAGGTACACTGGGAAGCATATCTCAGTGGAAATATGCAATTAGTGCATGCCCGAAGGGGGGGGGGGGGGGGGGGGGGGGGGGGGGGGGGGGGGGGGGGGACTTAGGAATACACATATGACCCGGAGGGGGATGCATATGGGGAATCACTGGGGTGTCCAGCCGCAGGTGGAATATTTCAACCCCAGGGGTGGCAAGGTGGCTTGCCGAGGGAAAGACACATGCTCAGAGAGGCTTACAGTGGAAATACACACGTGGGAGTTGCCCAGAGGGGGAACCATGCACGTGGAGGCACCTAGTCAAGCACGAAAGCTGCCGGTGGCATAACTCTGGCGTTGGCGTCAACAGCGCTGGAAGAACTCAGGGCCTGCGGGGAGGCTCACCTGAGGAGAATAATCGCACGTATCCAGGCCGGGGTCTCAGGATCACGTGAGAGTAGGCCGGCCCGAATTCCAGGCACGTTTCGTCATAGGCATGCCGCGTGGACGATGCTCTAGTGCAGGGGTGGGCAAACTACGGCCCGTTAGGCTGTTTAATCCGGCCCGTCTAGTATTTAAAAAATTGTCTTAAGATCGCATTCATTTAGCCTTTTTCTTGCAATACTTTGCGTTATATATATATATATATTGCGTTGCATATATTTGACAATCGGAATATCAGAAATTTCATGCCATAGCTAACAAATGTAAAAAAGGAAAAATGACATAAAAGCAGATCATCATTCATTCAGCGCTGTTGTGGCTGCGGTGTGTCACGTAACAAGCAATGACGCGTCACCATGGAAA
The DNA here is from genome assembly GCA_021464565.1 of Rutilus rutilus. Classification (NCBI taxonomy): domain Eukaryota; kingdom Metazoa; phylum Chordata; class Actinopteri; order Cypriniformes; family Leuciscidae; genus Rutilus; species Rutilus rutilus. The sequence continues at coordinate 60,702 of JAJAQA010000029.1, forward strand.
CCAAACAGACAGCGACTAAGCGCATAGACTTGTTGCACGTTAATGTTTTTTCCTTTTTTGGAAACTCACAGAGAAAAAAATGTTTGGTAACCGCTTGCACACCTGTTTAGTGTTTCCTTTGATTTGTCTGCTATTTAGTTTCTTTAGCTCCTCTGGATTTGTGGATGTATCCTGACTGATTCCGTTTACCAACCTTTGTCGCCCGGCTTTCGACTAATGTTACGCTCCCCTGTCTGCCATGTACAGAACCCGGTTTTGTTCATTAAATGTTCTGATCTGCCTTTGCTTTTTATGTTTTATTTTATTATACTTAAAATAAATTTGTATAGTCGTTTATTTTATTTTATTTTTCACAAATGTATGACTTTTGGAAGTGCAAATTGATTGCCATATGCAGTTTTAATAAAGTTGAATTAACGTAACCTTCTGTCATTTTTACTCTTCTAAGTGTACACTTGCAGGTGTTTTGTTTCTAATTTACTGTTAGGCCCATTAAATAATAATAAGGATAAACAATATTTAAAAACTATAGGCTATAATTATCTAACATCTGACTAATTAAAAATTAACCTCAAAACATAACATGCTAAATGGGGGATATCTAGCATAAAAAATGTATTGTCAGAATGTCGTCTCTCAGTTGTTGAATTTCGCGCAGACTTTGCCACAACGTAAATGTGTTTGCTCAGCCCGATCTCATGAAAGTGCGAATACCACGAATTGTATTTGTAGTGCTTATGAAACGCAGTTTTCACGTGCATATGATACGCACTTTATGGCGTGGAATAGGCACGCACTCCGCACCCCTAATCCTAACCAAGGGGTTTACAGTGCGTAGCATATGCACGCAAAAAAAAACATTTTGGCGTATAAATGGCACGAGAAATAAAATTTGTGGTATAGATACGCACTTTCATGAGATCGTGTTTCATAATCTGCTACTGGGCCGGCCCTCTGTCAAATTTTAAAACCCAGTGTGGCCCTTGAGCCAAAAAGTTTGCCCACCTCTGCTCTAGCGGAAGTGATGGTAGCCACTACCGCTGGTGGTAGGGTACTCAAACCTGCCTCATCCTGTCCAGGAGCCACACGTGGAGGTTCCAAAGATCGGGACGAGAGTGCCATAGGGTGCCCCGTCTCTGAGAAAGGAGGTCCTCCCTCAGAGGAATTGGCCAGGGAGGTGCTGTCGCGAGGAGTATTAGTTCGGAGAACCAGGTCCGGTTGTGCCAATAAGGGGCAACCAAAATGACCTGCTCCTCGTCCTCCCTGATCTTGTACAGGGTCTGTGCAAGAAGGCTCACTGGGGGAAACGCATACTTGCGGAGGCCCTACGGCCGGCTGTGCGCCAGTGCATCCGTGCCGAGCGTGCCCTCGGTCAGGGAATAAAACAGGTCGCAATGGGACGAGTCGTGGGAGGCAAACAGGTCTACTTGTGTGTCCCCAAACTGATCCCAAATCAGCTGAACCGTCTGGGGATGGAGTCTCCATTCTCCAGGGAGAGGCTGAACCCGTGAGAGCTCGTCGGCTGCACAGTTTAGGTCTCCTGGAATGTAATGGCTCAAAGCGACCTCAGATGCTTCTGACTCCATATTAGGAGGGGGCAGGCTAGTTGCGACATACGGCGGGAGCGTAGACCACCTTGTCGGTTGATGTACGCTTGTCTGATCAGACTAGTACGTGCTGAGTACGTACCCCTGAGCAGCGCACGGAAGCGGTGCAGGGCGAGACGTACAGCCAGCAACTCGAGGCAATTGACATGCCAAAGGCGCTGGGGTCCTGTCCAGGAGCCAGCGGCAGCATGTCCATTGCACATGGCGCCCCAGCCCGTTGTAGCTGTTGATACAACAACATGCCGGGAAACTCGTTCTAAGGGCACCCCGGCCTGTAGAAAACTGAGGTTCGTCCACGGGGTGAAGGTCTGACGGCAGTCGGAGTCACTGGAACTCGGAGCATGCAGTGTTGCCATGCCCACCTCGGGACTCGATCGTAAAGCTGAAGCGGTCTCATATGAAGCAATCCGAGCGGCGATACTGCGGCTGTGGATGCCATGTGCCCCAGGAGCCTCTGAAATAGTTTCAGTGGAACCGCACTCTTGCCCTCGAATTGACGGAGGCAAGTCAGCATTGACTGTGTGCGCTCGCATGGCGACTGAGTCGATTTCCATACCGAGAAAAGAGATCCTCTGCACAGGGCAGAGTTTGCTCTTCTCCCAGTTGACCTGAAGGCCCAGACGAGCTAGTTGCCAGAGCACTAGGTCCCTGTGTTCGCAAACCTGGTCTCGAGAGTGAGCTAGGATCAGCCAGTCGTCGAGATAGTTCAGGATGCGAACCCCGTGTTCCCGTAGAGGAATAAGGGCTGCTTCGACGACTTTCATGAAGACGCGAGGAGACAGGGCTAGCCCGAATGGAAGAACCGCGTATTGGTATGCCCGCCCCTCGAAAGCAAACCGTAGGAACGGTCTGTGTCGAGGTAGAATGGAGACATGGAAGTAGGCGTCCTTCAGGTCGATCGCTGCAAACCAATCCTGTGGCCGCACACATTCGGAAATGCGTTTGGCCGTGAGCATCTTGAACGGCATCCTGTGACGGGAGCGGTTCAAGACGCGCAGGTCCAGGATAGGTCGTAACCCACCGGATTTCTTGGGTACAATGAAGTAGGGGCTGTGGAGGCCGGACTTCATTTCGGCTGGAGGACAGTCTCGATCGCACCCTTCGCCAGTAGGGTGGCGACCTCCGCTCTCATGACAGGGGCATTGCCACCGACCATAGTGAAGCGGACTCCCCTGAAGCGGGGAGGAGACCGCGCAAACTGAATCGCATGAGCCTGATGGTTCTCGCGACCCAAATGGGACAGTCTGGGAAGGCTCCCAAGAACTGTACCAGCGGGGTCATGCGAACCACAGACATGCCCTCGGTGGTGCAGCGAAGCGGAATGACCGGCCCGGACGTGGGTGGCATAGCGGCCCGGTGTGGGGGCACGGCCATTAGCCGCATCCTGCCAGAGGAGGCCAGGGTAAGGACCAGCGTTCCACGGGGGCATGCTCTGGCAGGGGTCTGGTGACAGAGGGGAACAAGAGTGGCGAGACTCATGAGCGTCACGCACTGTCATCCTCCGAGCCCCAAGAGGTTGCGGAAGGGGCATCAGTTCTGAAATAAGAGATTCTCCCCCGGCCCTCCATGAGGGGGAAGGAGTGGCCCTGCTACCAACTCCTGAGAAGAACTGAGCCCTAACTCCAAGCTGCCCGTCTCGAGAGAGCTGCTTAGCCTGGCGTTTGGCCGGGTTAGCACTGCCACGATAGTGACAGAGAACATACAGCCCATGATCGCCACGCGATCGAGTGCAGCGAAGGCGGGGGACGCCTGCGGGCCACGATAAGTCACGGGGACTCTCGCGAGCTGGAGGCGTCCTGATGGACATCCGGGAGAAAGGCACTGGGGGCGAGTGCTGTAGAGCAACACGTGCCCAGGAACCAATCATCAAGCCTATAGCGCTCGGGGGAAGGGGGCACCACTCGAACCGATGCTTTCAGCTGCCCGAGAAAGCCTGGCCATCAGCTCTGGATCTGACTCGACTAACGCTGGCACTCCCGAGGAAGGCAACGCAGTCGAATCCTCATTTCCAGAGGAATCAAGCCCGTCTTGTGATGCTGTGAGTGACAGACCCATGGCATTTTCTTGCCATTGGCTCGTTTTGTATACTCAAAGGTGAGAGGCTTTCTAAGCGAAACCCCATTCGTCGTCACTGACGTAACTTGTAGTGACCATGAAAGGGAATCACTATTACTGACACAGTTAATAAAGCAGGTGTTGATGTATAAAGCTGTGACAGTGAGCTTTTGTTCTCTTTCCTCCTTTGTGTTAAACATTTTAATCAACTTTACATTTTATTCTCACACAAACCTTGTGTTGCAATAAAGCTTTATGATAATGTCCTTTAATGAATGTTTGAAAGGTTTGTTCACATATCAGAGGTAAATGAAGATCTTTTTAATATCATAAAGTGATGTTTCCTCACCTCAGGTTACAGTTTGAGTCTCGTAGCTCATCTCTGAGCCGCTGCTTTGAGTCTCCTATCTTATTGTGTCTCAGATCAAGCTCTTTTAAAAACTGCAGTGCTTTTGAGTTAGTCAAAGACTGAGTTAAAGAAGAAACATCTGTAATGCCACAGAAATACAGACTAGAAAGACACAAACAGAGGAAGAGAGATTATCTTACAAATCATTAAGGTGAAAAATGTTACATATAATGTGATATAATATAATGTGAACTCTCTGAGATATTGAGTATAAAGTGTTTTAGTTTAAACTGTTGTAGTGATTTTAAACATATTCTTTCTTGTCTGTGAATGTGACTGACCTCAATCTCTCCAGTTTACAGTGTGAATCCTTCAGTACGTCACATAAGTGCTTCACTCCTGTGTTTTCTAGTTTATTCCAGCTCAGGTCCAGCTCTCTCAGGTGTGATGGGTTTGATTTCAGAGCTGAAGTCAGGATGAGACTCTGTTTCTCTGTAATACTGCATCCACTCAGACTGAAGACAGAAAGAGAAAATGACTCAAAACCATGTTCAGTTCATGTGTGAGTTAAAATCATCATTAATAAATGCCATACAGTCACTAATACACCAGCAAAATCATGGAAACTTAATGATATGAACAAACCAAGACAGGAGCATTTGAGGAAACTAGTTACAATCCAAGTCTGGATCCGTCCTCACTCCACAAATAAGTGAATTTATCACTGTAGATTAATATATAGGATCAATATAGAAACAATAGAAAAGTTAACATTTAAATGGCCTGATTTCACGTTTTCATTATCAGAAAATCTTGCGCATGACTCACAATTAATTCAAAGTCATTTTTGTAGTTTACAACCTCCGAATACATTTTGCTTAATAAATTAAGATTTAGTGAAAAGTACCATTAGTCCAGTATAACTGTAACTCTGTCAGAATAATCTACTGTCATTTGTTACGCTATTTTTAGTCTGTATTGTTTCAAAGCAAAGATTTGTCAGATTTCAGCATATGAAACAATTTTATAGCCACAAAGTTTCAAATGCTTCACAGTTTAATGCTCTACTGAAACACATAACAAGCCGTTAACTAATAGTATTTCTGAATCTTTCTTCAGATGGAGAAACACCAGAAAGTGCAGTGCAATAAATGATGAGGCTTGATAAACAACTCGTGGTGCACTGACGCAGAAGTGATCTCTCACTCCTGTTCACCGGTCCTTGAACAGCTTACCATCAAATGTCGGCCGTTTTACGCACCACGAGAATTTTCATCAGTTTTACTCACTGCAGTATATATACCTCCCCAAGCCAACGCCAAGGCAGCCCTGGATGAGCTCTGTGACGCTGTCAAAAGGTGTGAGAGGCTGCACCCGCAAGCCCTCTCCATAGTAGCCGGGGACTTTAATCATTATAATTTGAAGTCAGTGCTACCGAAATATTATCAACACGTCAGCTGTGTAACCAGAGGCAACAAAACTCTTGACCACTGTTATTCAACCATCAAGGGAGCTTATAAATCTGTCCCCGGCCGCACTTTGGGAAATCAGATCATTCCTCTGTACTGCTGCTCCCCGTGTATAAGCAGGAGATAAAGAGGGAGAAACCCATTGTGAGGACAGTACAGCGCTGGACTGCTGAAGGTGAGCTTATGTTGCAAGATTGTTTCGATTCTACTGACTGGTCAGTTTTTAGTGATTCTGCTACCTTGCATGAGTACACTGAAGCAGTTACTGATTATGTTAAATTCTGTGTGGACAGCTGTATTCCCACACGTACATTTTGTGTTTACTCTAATGAAAAACCATGGGTAAACAATAATGTACGCGCGAAATTGCACGAGAGGACAGTGGCTTTTAAATCTGGGGATGATGCTCGCTACAAGAGCGCAAGATACGAGCTTAGGAATGCAATCAAGTCTGCTAAAAAACAACATCGGCCACCTGTATGAATGATTTTAGACCTGTAGCCTTGACTTCTGTGATTATGAAGAGCAGTTCAGCTCGTGAAATCATTATATTAACAACTGCATTCCTCCCTTTACTGATCCACTACAATTTGAATACAGATCAAATAGATCTGTGGACGATGCTGTATCTTTGGTTTTACATACTGCACTTCAACATCTAGAGGGTAGGAATACGTATGTCAGGATGCTGTTTGTTGATTATAGCAGTGCCTTCAATACCATCAGACCTTCTATTTTATTATCTAAGCTGTTAGACCTGGGCCTCTGTAATTCCATCTGCAGGTGGATACAGGACTTTCTAACAGGCCGTCCCCAGACAGTTAGAGTAGGCACTACACACTCAGCCTCTATAGTGTTAAATACCGGAGCACCTCAAGGTTGCTGTCTTAGTCCTCTATTATATAGTTTGTTTACCTATGACTGCATTGCAAAACATCCCACAAATAGTATTGTGAAATTTGCAGACGATACTACTGTGGTAGGACTCATTGACAGCAATAATGAAACTGCCTATAGGGATGAGGTGAGTAATTTGTTCTAATCTGTCCCTTAATGTGGGGAAAACTAAGGAGGTCATCATAGATTTTAGAAGAAATAAATCCACACATACACCTGTCTACATTAACAACTCTGCAGTTGAAATTGTTAATACTTTTAAGTTTTTAGGAATCCATATTTCAGACTCCCTTTTATGGTCTTTCCATATAACCTGTTCCATTAATAAGGCACATCAGAGGCTTTATTTCTTGAGGTTTCTCAAGAAATATGGTATGTCACTTAACATTTGACAAAAATTTTACCGCTGTACAATTGAGAGAATATTGACAGGTAATATTACAGTGTGGTTTGGCAGGGCTACTTCACGTGAATTGAATCTTCTGACAAAGGTGGTTAAAACTGCATCTAAAATTATTGGGGTTCCACTAGAATCGCTCCAAAACATTTATTGGAAACGCAGCACTAAGAAGGCACTAGGTATTATACAGGACGTTAGTCATCCGGCACATAATCTCTTCTCCCAACTTCCATCAGGGAGACGTTTGCAGAGCATCCCTACGCACACATCACGTTTTAGGGACAGTTTTTACCCACAGGTTGTAAGGCTACTGAACGATAGTACAAGAGGAAGCCAGCAGCCATATCACCCTGTAGCACAAAACTGGTTGCCCACTGAAGCTAAGCAGGGCTGAGCCTGGTTAGTACCTGGATGGGAGACCTCCTGAGAAAACCAGGTTGCTGCTGGAAGAGGTGTTAGTGAGGCCAGCAGGGGGTGCTCACCCTAACGCCCCAGTGTAGTGACAGGGACACTATACTGTCAAAGAGCACCGTCCTTCGGATGAGACGTTAAACCGAGGTCCTGACTCTCTGTGATCATTAAAAATCCCATGGCATTTCTCGTAAAGAGTAGGGGTGTAACCCCGGTGTCCTGGCCACATTCCACCCATTGGCCCTTACCAATCATGGCCTCCTAATAATCCCCTTACATTGAATTGGCTCTATCACTCTCTCTCCTCTCTCCACCTATAGCTGGTGTGTGGTGAGCGCACTGGCGCCGTTGTACTGTGGCTGCCGTCGCATCATCCAAGTGGATGCTTCACACTGGTGGTGGTTGAGGAGAGATCCCCTGATATGATTGTAAAGCGCTTTGGGTGTACAGTAGTACATATGAAAGCGCTATATAAATGCCCGAAAAAGAGGAAGGAGGGTTGAGGTTTGAGCGGATGTTTTAATTTTATTTTAACTTATTTATTGACTGGTGCTGAGAGAGTGCTAGGCACATTGTATTTCATTGCTGTGGTACTCTGTACTAATATGCATATGACAATAAACTTGAACTGAACTGAACTGAACATTTAGATTAACTGTATTGTTTAAGAGGGTGAGCTTTACCTTTCAATTGAACTGTGTTAATGTTTTCAACACTTTTTATTTCTTGTGTGTGAGTGTGACTGACCTCAATCTCTCCAGTTTGCAGTGTGAATCCTTCAGTATGTCACATAAGTGCTTCACTCCTGAGTTTTCTAGTTTATTTCCGCTCAGGTCCAGCTCTCTCAGGTGTGATGGGTTTGATTTCAGAGCTGAAGTCAGGATGAGACACTGTTTCTCTGTAATACTGCATTCACTCAGACTGAAGACAGAAAGAGAAATTGTCTCAGGTCTATGATGAACATCTTATTGAAGAGCTACAGCAGGCAATTAGATTCAATAGTCTGTTTTGAAACCCAGTCCACTAGTTCTGTATGCTGGAAGATACTGTTTCTTCTCTTTCATTTTTTAACTATTTGATGTATCCTTTCTTTATTCTGTTGCAAAATCAGATTTCTGCATATACACAATCAGTAAATTGTGTCAAATACTTAACATTTTACAATTACCTACTAGATTAAAAACACTGTCACCAATAGGGAAAACACCATAAAGTGCAGTGCTATAAATTATGTGACTAGAGTCCAGTTGCCTTAAATAAAATAAACAGTAAACTTGAATCACACTGTAACTGCTGTACAGTATAATAATACTAACTCTAGTTTCTCCAGCTTGAATTGTGGGATCATCAGTAGATCACTGAGGTTTTTCACTCCAGAGTCTCCTAGTTTATTCTCGCTCAGGTCCAGCTCTCTCAGGTGTGATGGGTTTGATTTCAGAGCTGAAGTCAGGATGAGACACTGTTTCTCTGTAATACTGCAATCACACAGACTGAAGACAGAAAGAGAAAATGACTCAGATCCATCTTCAGTTTATGTGTGAGTTAAAATCATCATTAATAAATGCCATACAGTCACTAATACACCAGCAAAATGGAAACTAAGGCTGCAACCAACGATTATTGTGATAATCGATTAATCTGTTACCCCCCCCCCCCTTAATCAGATTAAAAATATAAAATAGTATATATATTTATTTATTACAAAATTTAATTCATTATTTTAAATGATTATTTATTCCAAATTCTGCCCAATGCTGTCCTCTGAACAATGTGTAATATAGCTAAAGTCTATGAAAACAAATATAGTGAATGTCTCTATGCAGGATGCAGAACATTATTAGCAAAAAAGTGTTAAAATACAAACATTACAAACTAAACCTAAAAACAACTGATTGCTTACTATTTTAAAGCAGCAATTATAACTACCAAATTAAAAATTATAATAAACAAAAACTAAAGCACAAAATGTTAACTTGAATGAGGTAGGCCTATGAGGAACACATTCACTCTTCTAAACACAGTAATTATATTACATTAATGGGCTATTCCAAAAATAATGCCTTTACTGTTGCTGCTCTCATAAATAGTATTACTTGTGTTACATGTAGAATTTTAAAACTACACTTAATTTCGAACAAAAATTATTTTAACAAAATTGCGTTCCGAAACCAGGAAATGAGATAAAGGCCTATTCTACTGCGCTCCATCTGTTTGACGCGCATGCGCCCACCGGCACTCGTTCAGTGAACCAGGCGCGGATTTATGGGTGGGCACGTGCCCACCCAGATTGATCGGTGGCCCACCCAATCAGATAAAAAAAAACAATTAAAAATGTTAATTTTAATAATAATGAATTAATAATTTATTTTTTTTTCTCCATTAGGTCACCTGATGGAGTTTTTCGGTTCCTTGCCACTGTTGCCTTTGGCTTGCTCAGTTGGGGATATTTGGGGATATTTAGTTTAATTAATCAATCAACAATACTATTGATCAGCATTACCAAACGTGGACGTTTTCCACTAGAAACTTAATACTGTGAAGTTGCTTTGATACAATCTGTATTGTGAAAAGCGCTATATAAATAAACTTGACTTGACTTGACTTGACCATGTCATACCTGAGGAGGAGAAGGATGGTCGTGAGACACTTGGTGGCTTATTTTCATCAAGTCATGCTAGCGTTAATGTTAGCATGAAGGCTGACACTGCACTCCACCGCCACAGGCCACCACCAGCATCCAAAGAGACATTGGATCTATCGGCATTGGAGGAACCTGCCACTCAGCCAAAGCTGTCAACATTTCCGGCTACTGTCATAAGTGGAAAACCACGCTCATTCAACAGCAACTGGTATGAGAAATTCAAATGGATTGAATACAGCAAAGAACGGGATGCAGTGTTTTGCAAGGCGTGTAAACATTTTCCGGAGATGCACACAGAGTTTGCTTTTATTAAAGATGGCTACAAGAACTGGAAACGTCTCAGAGAAGCCTGCGACAAACATGAAGCAAGCAAGCCCCATGCTATGGCGTTAACCCTCTGGGGACCAAGCTGTTTTTGGGGTCCTTGAGATGTTCTGACATGCTCTGACATTTGTGCTTTTTTCAGTTATTTATAAACATGTTAATGGCAAAGGTGTAAATTCACTCTATATAGCACAAACAGGGCTACCATAATATGCGAGCAACGTGTATCAGAGCATGTGAGCGGAGTGGAGCGGGAGCGAGCGGGGAGCGTGAGCGGGCGGATCTTGGACAGAGCGCAGAGCGGCAATTTCAAAAGGACGGAGCGTCGCATTTCCCGCTCCAATTTTGCTCCGCTCCGCTCACACCACGAGTCTGAAGCATGCTCAGTCAAGCCTGACCCTGAATCCATTTGTCTTGCACAGTCATCAACAGTAGACTATTTTCAGGCAAAACTCGGCTCAATAATGGAGTTCAAAAAGTAAAATGAGAATTCATACAGGTGTAGCCTATCAATATAAGTCGCTCCGGAGTAGCCTATAAGGCGCATCAGTCAAAAAATGCGCCATGAAGAAGAAAAAACATAGGCCTAGCCTCGCACTGGACTATAAGTCACATTTATTTAGAAATTTATAAAAAAAAAATGTTATGGACGGGACAGTTCTCCATTACGGACGTGAGCGCTCTGAAAGCGGCACTAAGACTGCTTTAAAACTTTCACTCAGACCTCAAACAGAAAGCACAAAGCCTGTCTTTAAAATTAATTTCATTTTGTATTAATTGTATCTTAATTTTAATCAAGGTTTCATCAACCATTGTTTGGATTTAATAAGAAGTAAATATATTAGAAAATAGATAACCACGATACGAAGGCGCCGGCGTGAACCTGGAGTTTGTCTCATGAATGAACCGAAACTCAGCGTATAGCCTACTTGCCTCACACACCTGAGACATATATATAAAGCTTGAAATGTCTACTTTTAAACAGAACAATTCAAAACGAAAGAAAACAGACTGCTCTCCCGTATGAAATGTGCATTTCTCTCAGGCGCGTTCACTACTGCGAAGATCACGAGTCAGCATCTTTCCAGCCGACAGACATAAAAAAAATTAAAATGTCTTCTGCTATATTTTACATATTCATAATCATTTTGCCGGTTCGTTGTGACAGCTTTTAGGTGCCCTTACATGTTACGTGAACGCATCAGCACTGAAAACATAGAGATTTTTTTTCTTTTGGGGGCATTTTGTTTGTTTTCAGACTTTCTCATTTGCCTGCGCGATGTTAGAGGACGCTGTTAATAAAGTTGCGAGTAAGCCTACACATTGGATTCACGTTTATTATTATAGGCTATTTAAAAAAATACCCCAGTTTTTATGCCAGTCGTATCATTTTAATCATTTTTGTTGTATTTATCCGCCACACACCTTGAAGGCCGGTCTGTGTCTGATATTGTCTGATTTTAAACCGGTCCGTGGCGCAAAAAAGGTTGGGGACCGCTACAAGTGATATACATGTAGATTTTTTTTCCTTTTTTGGAGCGAGCGGGGGGTGATTTGAGTGGAGCGCGAAGCAAACTGTGCTGAGCGCTGAGCGAAAATGAGCGGAGCGGCCTGATGTAGCTTTGAGCGGGGGAGCGGAGGGGTGAACAGTTCAGTCAGCAATGAGCGGAGATTCTCACCGCTCCACTCCGCTCACATGCTCTGACGTGTATGTAGATGTTTGTATTTTTAAGAGAATAATGTTTATGCGTGGTTATTGGAAAAAATTTAAATGAAAGTTGCTGAATAAAGACCACAAAACACATATTAAATATGTGTCCACAAGACTTTTGACTAATGGATGTTGTCCCTTTGAGTTCTAGCTTAAAAATTATGTGAAAATAGTCTTGCTTTATCGTTCACAAAAAAAAAAATACATTGATTTAAATGGTGTAAAACAGGTTTTGCTTGGAAAGCCAATATGCGAGGGGGAGGAGTAGTTTACACCTTAGATTACAATGTCCCACCCACTCTGCATAATGACTCTGCATAATTAGCCATTCATTCAGGTGTGACACTGACTGAGCCACAATGCAAGGACAAAAGATGTATTTAGAAGAAGACTTATATTGACCATTTAAGATTTCGCTTACATCTATCTTGTAAATATGTTTTGCTATTTTATTAAAAATGTTACAATTACAACAATAATTACAATTTCAACAATATTTCAAGTGTACTCTTTCTTTGTAAAAAAGAAAAAGAAAAAATATTATAGGCCTACATTTTATCATATGTATTCATTAGTTTGAATATAGCAAATATATATATATATATATATATATATATATATATAATGTATATAATATATGTAAATATATATAATATATATAAATAATATAGTTATATATATATAGTTATATATATATATATATAACGTTAGATATGAGCAGAAATTGCTAAACAAAAGCTTATTTGATGTGGCAGTATATTCTACAGTAGCCTAAAAACTGTACCCAAATCTAGTCAACAAGTGACTGACTGTAACGTTGTTTTTATGAAATATTAGGGCATATAAATGCTAATTTGCAGTTTAATACGTTGCTTATACAAATACATTTTATTTCAACATATTCCAGTCGATTTTTACTCATCTCAGTAGGCTATAGCAAAGCAGTTTATTCTTTCACACACAAACGCGCGATTCATATTTAGGCTAAACAGTCTTTACAAATATGTACCCTTCATTCATCTCACAGAAAGGCGAGTCATATTATAGAAATGCGATTCATCTTTTTGCGGTTTGCAATTTGCATAGGCCTACACTAACGTTATTCCATAACGTTATTCCACATCAACACTTGAGAAAAGAAAACAGCCTACCTCACTCCTCAGCGGGATCTGCTCCTCATATCAGGAGATATTGCTCCTCATATCAGCACTGTTCTGAGGAAACTTTTCTCCATAAGGTAGGCTATATTATGCCTCACTCGATTGCGACGCGCTTTGTTTACAGCTGATGTGGGGGCGTTTCACAGACTGAAATGGTTCTCAGAATTTGCATTTGAATAGCACGCGCTCTCCGGGGAGTGGTCAAATTACTTTTGAATGGCTCGTAATGAGCTCGACAGGAGTCGCCCTCTTTTTATACAGATTACAGAAGCTGAGAATATTTGTTTTTTATATAAATTACTTCATTTAAAAGATGCGATCTCAAGCTTTATGCCCGTGGGTCTGTTTGCCTGTTTGACTGAATTTTCGCGGAGTTATACATCATTTTCGAACGCGTTTCAAATGGGAGTTTACTGACAGAGAGAAGGCAGAAATCGCATCATGTTAATTTTTCTTTATTTGTCAAAAAGCAAAACACTATTTTTATTGTGAGTATACAGAAAAAAAATAGAAACTGAACAGGATCGATTGATGTATTACTCGAAAATGAAAGATAAAAATTAACAGAGCATTTAGTGTTTATTTTCATTGCTAAAAAAAAAAACGAGCAAAACGCGCGGGCGCGTTTTTGGTCCCCAGAGGGTTAACTAAGCAAAAATCGTACATGGTCAGTCATGCACCGCAAAGCCGCGGGACAGCTTTGAGCCAGCTGCACGGTGACCCCCCCATTTGTGGAGCGAAACAGGGAGCATATTAAAGTTGTGTTGGACATTGCCATGTTATGTGCCAAGCTGGAAATACCACTCAGAGACCACAGAGAAACCAAGGATGCACTTAATAAAGGTAATTTCTTAGAGCTCTTCAAGTTAATGTCAAAATATGCTCCAGAAATTGAAAATAGACTGAACGAGCTGCCCCGAAATGCCACATTCATGAGCCACCACATCCAGGATAAGCTGCTTGAAGCTGCAGCATCGATCCTACTCCGTAAAATAAAGACTGAACTGCATGGGCAATATTTTGCCATACTTGCGTATAAAATAATATATTGAGTATAAGGATTTAGCTAAACGTGAGCTGGTTGCAGTGTGTGTGCGATTCATACATGGAGGAATCATCAAAGAGCGGGCGGTGGGCTTTGTTGAGGCCGCAGATCTGTCAGTGCAAGGGATATCACAGAAAATCCTGGAGGTCCTTCAACCACTCGAACTGGATCCTGCTCTCTGCGTCGGCTTCTGTTTCAATGGAGCATCGGTCATGTCGGGGCACAAGGGAGGGGTACAGTTTATTTTGAAAGGAACATTTCCTAAAGCCATCTACAGTAGGTAGCCAACCAGAATGCCTATTACCGCCGCGCCAGCCGGTGTGGCAAAACCACCGCGGCAAAAATAAACCAGTTGCATTTCAAAGTCAAGTTTTGTAGTCTGTGCAGAGGCTCTACTGGAATGTAGAAAATGTATGTTGTAGTGTAGCCTACAATTGATAATTAAACAAAACGCTTGACTTTAATAAACAGTTACATATTTAAGCATCAAGAACGGTAAAACAAACACTGTCGGTTACACTGAGATTCGATCTCGGATCGCTTGAAGCTCTGCGAGGCTCATGTTGATGCGTTGACCACAGAGCTATAGTCTGAATGCTGTTAAGATAACGTCTTATGGTCGTGCAAAGCCTCATTGATGTAGCCTAATATTTTTCTATTGCAATGTTTTATGTTGAAAATGTTTTCATTAAATGTATTCAATTTAATTTAAGTAATTTCAGTAGTGTGATTATGAATTTGTTAAATGTTTCATTTGAATTGATCTGCTACCAGCTTTCAATCACTCTCAATGAGCTGCGGCGCGGCGGCAGTTTACGCAATAGAGAGAATAAACTGACACTTAGTCTGTGATTGTAGCGCCTCTTAGCGGTAAGAGGCTGCAAATACACACATGCAATTTACCGCCGCGGGAACGCTGCTAATTCATCGCTGCTAAAGCGTTCGGACATGTGAGTACTTTTTTTGACACTGTGAATCAAATACACAGCTTTTTTACCGGAGCCCATCGGCACTCTTGTTTGATGGAGGTACAAAAGGAGATGCATCTCAACCACCAGGTTATAGAGCTGGAGCGTTTGTGTGATACCAGATGGAGCTCAAAATCAGCGTCAGTGCATAAGATTTTGCAGTTGCTTGATGTACTGCTGGAGACTCTGGCTGGACTTTCCGAAACTAGTGGACAAAGTAAAATCGAAGCAGACCAGCTGTTGCAACAGGCGCAAAGGAAAAAGTTTGTTTTCATGCTTTTAACGTTTTGCAAACTGTTGAAAACAGCGATTTTGCCACCAAGGGGCTGCAGAGCTCAACGCTATGAGTGACGGACTGTATTTCACTCATTGAAACACTTAAAGCTACATATGCAACTTTCCGAGAGGATTCGAAGGGTGACGTTGTTGAAGTGCTCAGACTGACAGAAGAGCAAGACGCGGTGAACACTTATATGCTTTTGTTTGAAGCGCTTATTAATATAAAGCATTCTCATGTTTCGGACAACTTGGATCATGTAGCTTTCCCGCAGCAGCTCACTCTGTGTCCTCCGCTATTTTCCATAATGCGTTAAATGTGTTATATAGTATTCTGTAAAGCGATGTGACAGGCTGGTGGTTTCCCGGTCATGGTGCTCAGACGCGACTAATCGCTAATAAATATCAAAAAAAAAAAATACAATTATGGATCCATCCTCACTCCACAAATAAGTGAATTTATCACTGTAGATTAATATATAGGATCAATATAGAAAACAATAGAAAAGTTAACATTTAAATGGACTGATTTCACATTTTCAACGTAAGAAAATCTTGTACATGAATCACAATTTAAGTCATTTTAAAGTGTAGTTCACAACCTCTAAATACACATTTTGCTTAATAAATTAAGATTTAGTGAAAAGCACCATTAGTCCAGTATAACTGTAACTCTGTCAGAATAATCTACTGTCATTTGTTACGCTGTTTTTAGTCTGTTATCACTTCTGTACCGTTTCAAAGCAAAGATTTGTGACATTTATATTGAACAGCTTGAGCAGTTCTTCGAGGCGAACGGCATACGCCAGGAGAAACAGGTTGCGAGCCTGTTGAGTGTGATGGGAGCAAATACCTACGGTTTACTAACTTAGAAGCCAAAGGATAAGTCTTACAAAGACATTGTGGACACTTTAAAGAATAATTTTGAGCCAAAGCCATTGCTGATTGCGGAAAGATTCCGTTTTAATCATTGCAATCAAAGAGCTGATGAGACGGTGACGGAATATGCAGCGGAGCTGAAACAGTGCGCTGTGAGTTGTGAGTTCGGAGCAACGCTGGGCGAGGCATTGCGTGACCGTTTCGTAAGTGGAATCCGCAACGAAGCCTGCCAATGGCGACTGTTGTTAGAATCTAATCTGACGTTTGCACGTGCGTTTGAGATCGCATTGAGTATGGAGATGGCGGAGAAAGACACACAGCAGCTGAGAGGGCTTGACTCATGCTCGGGTGTAGTGCATAAAGTGGATGCGCGGTCGTGAGCAGCGCAACATTCCGATCAGAGAGGGAAAAAGTGCTATAGATGCCATGGCAAAGATCACAGCCCTCAGGTATGTCATTTCAAGGATGCAAAATGCCATAATTGTGGGGAAATTGGCCACATTAAAAGAGCTTGCAGAGGAAAAATGGAAGCTGGGAAAAGTAAAAGTTATGTGGAGAAAAACGCTAAGTATGTGGGGGTAGAGGAAGCTGAGTAGCCCATGTTTTCACTACTAAGTGATGAGAATGGCAAAAAGTCATTCATAGAGGCATTTAAAGTAAATGGCAAAGAAATTATGATGGAAATTGATACTGGCGCGGCCGTGAGCATCATATCTGAGAAACTATTTCAAGCTGCGTTCTCAAAAGAGCCACTAGAGGTCGCCGGAGTCAAGCTTAAAACGTACACAGGAGAGATTATGCCTGTGTTGGGACAGTTTCAAGCTAATGTGAGCTACGAAAAACAATGTAAATTGCTTCCCGTAATTGTAGTAAAAGGGGAGGGGCCAGCTCTGTGTGGCAGAAATTGGCTACAAAAGCTCACCTTGAACTGGAAAAAAATTAAACATGTCAGTCAAGTGCATCAAGCAAGGTCCCTTTAAGAGGTGCTAGATTCGTGCTCAGAGGTGTTTAAAGATGAACTAGGCACGCTCCGTGGGCTTAAGGCAAAGATACTGGTGAATCCTGAAATTCCACCACGCTTTTGTAAATCACGCCCACTGCCTTTTTCCATGAAAGCTCAAGTTGACGCGGAGCTGGACCGACTGGAGAAGGCTGGAATAATCACGCCAGTAAAACACAGTGAATGGGCAGCACCCATTGTGCCGGTGGTAAAAAAGGACACAACCATAATACTGTGTGGAGACTATAAATTAACTGTATAAATCAAGCAGCTACTACAGAGACTTACCCACTACCTCAGATCGAGGAGTTGATGGCTACACTGACTGGGGGAACTGTGTTTTCTAAGGTTGACCTGGCTTTAGCGTACCAGCAGGTTCTTCTTGATGATGAATCCAAACAGCTGCTAACCATCAACACACACAGAGGATTATTTGTCTACAATAGACTACCATTTGGTGTCAGTTCAGCACCCTCAATCTTTCAAAGAATTATGGAGAACATCATGAAAGATCTTGATGTCGTTGTTTATCTTGATGACCTACTGGTCACTGGAAGGACAGAACATGAACATCTGCAGAGGCTACAGGCAGTGCTGCAAAGACTCAATGAGAATGGCTTGAGAGTGAAAAAGTCAAAATGTGAGTTTGGGAAAAAGCTAATTGAATATCTAGGACTTAGTAATTTGATTATGATTTTTTTCATGAGGGGTTATAGGGGTTAAAGAGCTACAGCAGGAATATAGTCTGTCATTTAGTCTATAGTTCCCATATTCTGCTTGTAATCGTGTCACACTAGTTCTGTTTGCTGGAAACTGTTGTTTATTCTTTCATTTATTTCTTATAATATATCTCTTGTTTATTGCAGCAGCAGATGCAAATCTCATGATATTTCTGCAGAACAACATGTACACAATCAGTACATTGTTTCAAATACTTTAAATGCAATTATTTACTAGTTCAACACCTTATTTTAATATTGACCAATGGCAAAGGCCAGGGGCCTCATTTATAACCGCCTCACAAAACAGGCCCTGAAAGAGGCGTACGCCACTTCCAACGTATAAATTGTGATTTATAAAAACAAACTTGACAGGCAAATTTGCACAAACTCTAAGCCGTGCGTACGCACATCTAAGACGGGGCAGTTTGGTGTCACCGATGGGGAATTTTGCGCAGGCTCTGGTGTGCACTTTTTTTTTTTTTTTTGCCGTACGCCCTTTTTGGCATTCGGGCGCAGATACACTTTTAGTAAGAATCCTACGAACAGTTTTATAAATGAGAGCCCAGAAGATGCAATCCTACGGTATAATCAGTGTAACTTAAACTAAACAGTAAACTTTAATCACACTGTAACTGCTGTACAGTATAATGATACTAACTGTAGTTTCTCCAGCTTGAATTGTGGGATCATCAGTAGATCACTGAGGTTTTTCACTCCAGAGTCTCCTAGTTTATTCCTGCTCAGGTTCAGCTCTCTCAGGTGTGATGGGTTTGATTTCAGAGCTGAAGTCAGAGCAGAACAACCTTCATCTGTCAAATAACACCAGCTTAACCTACATTAGCAGAGAGAGAGAGCAGAAAATAAGAGAAGAAAAGAAATTATCTCTTTATTCTGTAAAGTTACAGCATCTTCATAAACATATAAAACATACACAGGAATTGAGATAATTTTCATTTCACCAGATCACAAAATAATAAGGTGAAAATGTTACACAAATATAATGTGAACTCAGGCTCATCTCAGGAAATATTACATCAGAGACAGTAACATGACTATTAAAAGTAAAGTAATATTATAAATAAATGAGCAATCCTCACGTCAGTGTGTTGAGTTGACAGTGTTTATCCTGCAGGAGAGCAGCGAGCTGATTCACTTGTGTGTCTCCTAGTTCACGTTCACTCAGATTCAGCTCTCTCAGGAATAACGGGTTTTTACCCACAACTCTATTCACATACTGACAGGCTTCATCTGCAGCAGGACTCAAAAACCTGCAGAAGAGAAGATGAAGCAGATTCAGTTCAGTTCTCAACTAAACCTGGTGTAATGAAAACACCCAGCAGTTGGTGCTGATGAAAACCATTTTATGGGATTTCTGTCTTGCAATCACTGTCAACTTTGATGCAACAACAGATTGAACAGCTTATTGTTTTACTGAAATAATATTTCTGTAAATAATTATCCTGCATATTATTTATTTATTTAATTATTTGATCCCGTCTCACCTCAGTGTCTTCAGTTGACAGTCTGGATCCTGTAGTAAATCATTGAGCTCCTTCACTCCTGATTCTCCATGATCATTGTCTGTGAGATCCAGCTCTATCAGGTGTGAAGGGTTTAATCTCAGAGCTGAAGCCAGAGCTTTATAACCTTCTTCTGTTACACTGCACTCACAGAGTCTAGAACAGAGAGGAGAACATTCGGCTGATTAATCAGTTATTATAAACATTACCAGAAACCATATAAATCCTTAAAATTAATTATATTTTGCAAAAATTACAAAATATGGAGGCATACAAAAGGCACAGAGAACTTTAACATATTAGACATCAAAATCACTTTCAAGGTTTCAATGACCTAAAACTGTACAGGTGTAAAAGTCTTTGATCTGAATGATACACAACATACAAGCAACAAAAAAATGGTTGAAAAATAAGAGAAGTTTTGGAATGGCCACAAGATTAAAGTCCACAAAAAGGGCCCCATAGAAATGAAACATTCAGTTCATGCTGGAAAACCTACAAATTGCACTGAGCTGAAGCAACTTTGCAAGGAGGATTGGGACAAACTGGCCAAAATTCCTCCAGTGCTGTAAAACACTCAACTAACTACAGGAAGTGTTTAGTAGAGACTATCTGCAAAGCTGAAAGCAGAATCAAAGATACGAAGCTCCTTCAAAAACAATAAAATACATGAATCCTGTTACATATAATCTTAAGAACAGTGATAACTAGGGCTGGGCGATATGGCTGAAAACTGTATCACGATATAAGTGTTTCATATCGGTCGATATTGATAATTATTGATATTTTTTATGACCTATTTAAAGGACCAGGAGACAAATATATTACATTTAAACATTTTTTATTTTAAACGTAACCTTCCTCTGATTATAATCCCCTCAGTTATAAAGGCAGATATGTCAACACAACCATGGAAAACACTCAAATAATTAAAATGTAAACATAAGTCTAAAATCACAATGAACACTTAACAATTATCTTTTAACATTAAGGTGCAAAATTAAAGAATACGCAAGAAAAGCTTAATAAAGAGTAATAAAATAGTGCAAAGTGTTAAATATACAGAGAAACCGATGACAGTCTTGCATAAGTTGCAGACGACATTGGTCTGACTACGGTCAGGGGGTCGCACACCGGACGAGAAGCGCAGTGCAGCGCCGCGTCTAGGACAACTCGAGGTATCGCACACCAGACGCGCACTTTCTCAATTTGTGGCCAACAATATTGTTATGTTTAAGTACATTATGGAATTAAATGAATGTCTGTACTATGTTATGATTGTACTGTACAATTAAATACAATAGTTGCTGAGTCTGTGATCTGAACACTTTACCTCAGAGCATCCGTTAACTGAATGAATTGAGAATATCACCTGAAAATCCGATAACATCAGCAGTTTTCATCCACGCAGCTGATTTCTGTAAATGAATGTAAAACTAAATGTATATTGCAGCACAGGGTGAAGTCAGTATACATTAACGTCGATTTGAGACAAATAAATGTAAATTTAATATAAAACGATGTAAATGGCACTCTGTGGCGCGGCAGGGCGTGAGCCGTAGCTGGGCGCTGCGGACAGACGCCGAATGGCGGCGCCGGTGTGTGTACACTCATAGAGAATAATGTGATCGAATTTTAAAGACGCGGTGCTGCACTTCTTGTCCAGTGTGCGACCTAACAGCCGGTCATGTAGCGTGTCACCCAGTACGTTGCTAGGTTACCAGAGAGTGAGTACATTTGTTCATGCAACCAAACTTGCTTCGAAACCTCTGGTTTCTTCCGACGAAGAAAAAAAAATTATCGAACGTTTTATCGAACGCATTTTTTATCTTATTTTTTAACTTAACCTGTTAACCGTTGCCAGTGCGCCCGCGCACTGAAGCGTTTTTTATTTATTTAATTCAAAGTTACTATGAGATTTAATGTTATACCTTGACAAACTATACATAATTAAAAAGATATAATACTCAAGTTTCAGTATTTGACCACTATTGTATTCTGAGAAACTCATAGTGACAGTTATGTCTTAATTTGTGTCAGGAGTTATGAAATGAAAAAATTAGTCGATACCTTTAATATGAATTATGCGCGTCAGCCGCTTTCATTCATAAAAAACTCTGTGCTGTCGTCATGACAGCGATTCACAAAACAACGTCCCTCAGGGCTTTAGCTCAAAACTATGCAGATTTGGAGAAATATTGATAGATTCTCATAGATTTACATCATATTTCTATAGACAGGAATAATATTTATTGAATTTATACCCAAATGCGTCAATGTAATCTTTATGAGCGTTTGGTACTCTGATACTGTGTTTTTAATTCATACCAATAGCCTGAGGGCGCTTGAACATGAAGAAGAGCCATGATCATGTGACATTCCAGGACATCACTGATACACACAAAGCTAACAAGAGATTGCGCTGTAACATGCAGATACAGACGTTTTGAAGACAATAAACATGTTTGCAATGATCTTTGAGTTACCTGTGTTTTTCAAGCCATGCCAGGTATTTTCATAATAATAGATTATATTTATAATGTAATGTTAAGCTATATAGACTATCATTGTGCAGAACACTATCCAATAGTATATTTTCTGTCTGATTTTTTTTATCTGAAGCCAAATTAGATCACAGAAGATTATTTAAAACACTTGTCTTGCGTTATAAAGTTAGTTTGGAACACAAACATGGTTTTAATCTCATAAATTGTCGTGTATTGATGGTGTGCTAGGCTAACATGCTAGCTAGCCCTAGGTGCACCTGCAACGTCTAGCAGTTATACTTTTATGATTTTTTTAATGCTTACTGAATTGTTTCTTTATTAAAGAAATGCATTTGATACAGTTTAAAATGTGAGGTGAACTTTGAGAAAAGAAATTAAGGACTGAAACCCTATGAATAGCCTGTGAATAGCCAGTCGTTAGTAGCTATAATGCAGACAAAAGAAATGCATATTTAGAGCCATAACCAGGCTGGAGAGAGGTGTGAATGTGTGCAGGGGGAGATTGAGACTGAATGGGGATCGTTTGCACCACAAAACAATAGAGACAATATACTGGATAGATGGTTAGAAAATGACAATAAACATCAGTAGCATTTTAGCGTCAAATCAAAATAAAGTTCACTTTAGCTGTAGTGCATTTCTAGATTGCTCCAGGGCCAACTTCAATTTTATTTTCATGAGGATGTTTCATAAAAAATAATTTCTAATAACTTTACAAAACTTTGAAGCTATTTATAACAATTTTTGTCATTACGACAATAATTAATTCTACATTTACAATAAACTGCCAGGTGTCAGCTTTCAAATGAGATCATACTTGTGCTTTTAGTACCAAGGGTTCATGAACTGTATCTGTTTCAGTTTGGGTATGTCATTTCTGGGGATTTTTCAAAAGTGGGGTTGCAGCTTAACAGGTTAAACTAAACAGCAAACTTTAATCACACTGTAACTGCTGTACAGTATAATGATACTAACTGTAGTTTCTCCAGCTTGAATTGTGGGATCATCAGTAGATCACTGAGGTTTTTCACTCCAGAGACTCCTAGTTTATTCTCACTCAGGTCCAGCTCTCTCAGGTGTGATGGGTTTGATTTCAGAGCTGAAGTCAGAGCAGAACAACCTTCATCTGTCATATAACACCAGATTAACCTACATTAGGAGAAATGAGAAAAAACAAACTCTTTATTCTCTTTCAAATATCAAAACACTTTTTCTTTCTTGTCTGTGAATGTGACTGACCTCAATCTCTCCAGTTTACAGTGTGAATCCTTCAGTACGTCACATAAGTGCTTCACTCCTGAGTTTCCTAGTTTATTCCTGCTCAGGTCCAGCTCTCTCAGGTGTGATTGGTTTGATTTCAGAGCTGAAGTCAGGAGGAGACTCTGTTTCTGTGTAATACTGCATCCACTCAGACTGAAGACAGAAAGAGAAAATGACTCAGATTTAGGGTGAACATCTTATTAACCCTTTAAGTCCTGAAGGCATTTTTAGAGTTTTTTTTTTTTTTTAATGACACACAAAAGTAAAGAATCAAAACTACAAAACTAAAGCAAGGAGAGTTAAAGGGTAGAAATCATTTGATAGAAAACTTTTTATATTTTTAGTATTTTTTATAACATTTGGACAATCTCATGCTGAGACACTGCTGATAAAATACAAAAAAGTGTGCTCAAGGGAAATTTTACATATCTTTCTTATTTGACATGCAATAACTCAGGAAGGAAATAAAGTATGAGGAAAATATATATTCCCCTACGTGTGATCTGCATCTGGATCAAATTTTGTGGTGATAGCATAAAGTAATCAAAAGTTACAGCATTTGGAACCAAGCTAGCCTTTTTGTTTAACCCTGACACATAGAAGGCATTATTACAATTGTTGTTCCTCTGTGAGGAATATCTTGAGTCCAAGATCATCATAATCCATAGTGTCAATCACATTTAAACCGGGAGAATCCACTGTAAGTAATGATATTTATTATTTACATATGGGTCTTGCGGGGCTTCACATACAAAAACTCGCTCAAGTTTGATCAAAGCCCAAAACAATTATGTTTGTTGTATTCTACTCTTTCATATGACACATGACTACTTGAGCTGTATGATGTTTTGACATATTACAGTACATAGTAGCAAAAAATATTTCATAAATTCATAAATTATGAAAAACTCAGCACTACTTAGGAGTTAATAAAATTGGCTACATTCATTGTAAAGTTCAGACTCTAAGTTTTGTGTTGATCAAGGCAGTAGTTTGAACAATATGATTATTAATTTTTCCGTAGCTAGGTGGCGTCACTAGCGGTTCACTCCGGTTTAGAGGGACGACTGAGAACCCGTCAAGAGTTGATCGAAATGGTTAGATGCATTAAAAAGCAGAGTTTCTAAGCTTTGAAGTGATACATATTTTGTGTTATTCCATTCAGTGGTTGCTTAGTAATTTGATTATGATTTTTTTCATGGGGGTTATAGGGGTTAAAGAGCTACAGCAGGGATATAGTCTGTCATTTAGTCTATAGTTCCCATATTCTGTTTGTAATCGTGTCACACTAGTTCTGTTTGCTGGAAACTGTTGTTTATTCTTTCAATTATTTCTCATAATATATCTTTTGTTTATTGCAGCAGCAGATGCAAATCTCATGATATCTCTGCAGAACAACATGTACACAATCAGTACACTGTTTCAAATACTTTAAATGCAATTATTTACTAGTTCAACACCTTATTTTAATATTGACCAATGGCAAAGGCCAGGGGCCTCATTTATAACTGCTTCACAAAACAGGCCCTGAAAGAGCCGTACGTCACTTCTGATGTATAAATTGTGATTTATAAAAACAAACTTGAGAGGCACACATGTACGCAAACTCTGAGCCGAGCGAACACACATTTGAGATGGAGCAGTTTGGTGTCACTGATGGGGAGTTTTGCGCAGGTTCTGGCGTGCACATGGTTTTATAAGTGAATATTTTTTGGCGTACACCCTTTTTGTCTTTCGGGCGCACATACACTTTTGGTAAGGATCCTACACACAGTTTTATAAATGAGAGCCCAGAAGATGCAATCCTATGGTATAATCGGTGTAACTTAAAAGAAACAGTAAACTTTAATCAAACTGTAACTGCTGTACAGTATAATGAAACTAACTCTAGTTTCTCCAGCTTGAATTGTGGGTTCATCAGTAGATCACTGAGGTTTTTCACTCCAGAGACTCCTAGTTTATTCCCGCTCAGGTCCAGCTCTCTCAGGTGTGATGGGTTTGATTTCAGAGCTGAAGTCAGAGCAGGACAACCTTCATCTGTCATATAACAGCACCTTAACCTACATTAGCAGAAATGAGAAAAACAAACTCTTTATTCTGTTTCAAATATCAAAACACTTTTTCTTTCTTGTATGTGAATGTGACTGACCTCAATCTCTCCAGTTTACAGTGTGAATCCTTCAGTACGTCACATAAGTGCTTCACTCCTGTGTTTTCCATTATATTCCTGCTCAGGTCCAGCTCTCTCAGGTGTGATGGGTTTGATTTCAGAGCTGAAGTCAGGATGAGACTCTGTTTCTCTGTAATACTGCATCCACTCAGACTGAAGACAGAAAGAGAAAATTAATCAGATCCATGTTCAGTTCATGTGTGAGTTAAAATCATCATTAATAAATGCCATATAGTCACTAATACACCAGCAAAATCATGGAAACTTAATGATATGAACAAACCAAGACAGGAGCATTTGAGGAAACTAGTTACAATCCAAGTCTGGATCCGTCCTCACTCCACAAATAAGTGAATTTATCACTCTAGATTAATATATAGGATCAATATAGAAACAATAGAAAAGTTTTAAATCAAACATTTAAATGGACGCAATCGTTAGCCTATTTTTACAAAAACTGCTTCTACAGGGCCATAACGTAAGATACAAGGTAATGGAGCCTTTTATACATTGTCGTGTTTCTTTAGAAATAAATAATGGACAAATGGAGTCTTTAAACACCTCAGATGTAAAGTTATTCGCTGTCAAAGTGACGCCAAAATGAATGGGAGTCAATGGAATGCTAACAGCAGGTGATGGTCTGCTAATCAATGGCGGCCCCCAGGGAAGGTACGCTTTCCGGGTGATGGATTACCCCCTTGGATAAAACACGGTTATGACCGCTTCACCCAATGGTTCTATGTATCACTACACAACACCCCTTGCAACCACTCTTAGCAACGCAAACATATGTTGGATCTAATTGATATTGTTCATTGAAGCTTATAGGCCTTTTCAGAATGTTTGTAAACAATAGGCACCGAGTAACTTCCGGGTGGCAGAACGCGAGCGGCTTCTACTGACTAACTGAAGAGATCCAGCCGTTATGCAACAGTTACATAGTTAAAAACATTGTTGTTGATCAAAGTTGAAACGATGATGAAAACATGTTGTGTTTGGGGTTGCGCTGCCAGATATACAGCAAAAGGTGTAGGGGTTTCATCAATTTCCTGTGGGTGAGGAGGTTATAGCGAGTGGACGTCGTGTCGTCAAAAGTAGGAAATCTTAACGATCCCCTAATTTATATGATTCATCCATCGTTTACATTTCTGCTGCCAACCCTGCTTGCCCTTCAACTCTGCTTCGTGTATTCTCAAAACGGTCCATCTACAAAATCACAGCAGAGCATTTATCTTCCGCCGGGGAAATTCGAGACTAATATTAGTAAACTTGTCTCTTTTGATGAAGAGACTCATTGCCAGTAAAAGAGGGCTGCCCACTCTCATGCATTCACCATGAGACTCACGCAATTGTCACTTTTCACACGCTCTCACGCCACACATCCATTTTCTCATGCAACTTACTGAAATGTTTAGCAGCTATTCCTCATACATAATATCGACCAATCAGTGTTTTTCAACCGCGCAAAGGTCGATATAACAGCTGGAGAACAATTGTCACATAACATTTATCTCAGGAAAGCCATTTAATGACTATGATAGGCTATATAGCACGTTATTTTGGCTAGAAAAAAGAGCTATAGACAGTATTTTGCTAATTATGTGTAACGTTAGGCCTACTATATTGCATATTATTTATTATATTTTTTACTTATATCATTAAACACAGTTGTTATTATGATAAAAAAAATGCATTATATTTAATTCATTTTTTAATTTTTATTACATTTTTACTGTCGATGGTGGGCCTCCCTTCCAAGCAATTTACTAGCGTTGCCATAGGAACGCTTCGGCTTTTGCCACCCGGAAGAACGTCTATTACTGTTGTGACGTCGTGGTGAATTGTCGTATAGAGTAGAGTATGGTGAGAGATCGAGTAAGCGAGTGTACCTGCATTTATAGTGGATGTAGCATTTTCCTTCAGGTCAGTTCAGGCTTTTAGTTATTTTACTTCATGCAAGTTGTATTGATACATATTTGTTGGCTTTAATATTTGTATTGTGTGGTAACCGTTTTATTAAAGAAACAAGGTACTCGAGGCTGTGCTGTATCGTGAGTAAGTCACGGCTGACTCCGCTTCGCATCGAGCCTAACAATGCCCTTCAGCCGTGACTTATTCACCATACACCACACAGCCTCGAGTAGCTTATTGCTTACATACACATTTTGCTTAATAAATTCAGATTTAGTGAAAAGTACCATTAGTCCAGTATAACTGTAACTCTGTCAGAATAATCTACTGTCATTTGTTAGGCTGTTTTAGTCTGTTCTCACTTCTGTATTGTTTCAAAGCAAAGATTTGTCAGATTTCAGTATATAAAACAATTTTATAACCACAGTTTCAAATACTTCACAGTTTAATGTTCTTTCTACTGATACACATAACAAGCCGTTAACTAATAGTATTTCTGAATATTTCTTTAGATGGAGTAACAACAAAAAATGATAAGAGTGAACCCTAACCCTAAGATAGATCACTTTAGAGTAAGATAGAGTAAGATAGTCATAACACCTATAAATAAGGAGACTTGAGTCAAGTTGCCTTAAAATAAAATAAACAGCAAACTTTAATCACACTGTAACTGCTGTACAGTATAATGATACTCACTGTAGTTTCTCCAGCTTGAATTGTGGGTTCATCAGTAGATCTCTGAGGTTTTTCACTCCAGAGACTCCTAGTTTATTCCCGCTCAGGTCCAGCTCTCTCAGGTGTGATGGGTTTGATTTCAGAGCTGAAGTCAGAGCAGAACAACCTTCATCTGTCATACGACACCAGCCTAACCTACATTAGCAGAGAGAGAGAGAGAGAGAGAGAGAGAGAGAGAGAGAGAGAGAGAGAGAGAGACCTTTAACACACCTTAATTTATAATTACACTGTATAGACATACCTCAACCAATATTTAACCGTAACACATCGTTTATATTTACAAAAAAGAAAAACCCAAACCTTTGTACAATTTCATTATTTAGAAAAAAAACATTTAATTAATTTGAAGAGATAATAATGAATAAATAAAAAATCTCATACACATATCTATTTTCTCAAATGTACATACATAAACATATATATCCACACAAAAACATTAATAAAATTCACATAAACTTAGCAAATTATTAAATAAAATGTTACAATCCTCATTTAAACTTTTTTTTAACCCCTTTCGTGGCAAAGATCACAGGCGGCCCCAGATTATTGTTGTTCAACATTCATTACTTGTTAAAACATCACACTGTTACTTGATCTGGACAAACTGAGCATCATTAGAAAGGTTTAAGACTCCAGCTTCCATATTTGACCACTGTTTATGATTAAACTGGTTTGCAGTGACATTAATTTCTGTGTAGAATAGGAGTGTAAAATAATTAATCTGTAACCTTCGTTATTTTGAATAGAAATCATCCCTCATAAAGCATTCATTCACGTCTTATCCGGTTTATTTGTGCTCACATACATGCAAAATACAGCAGCCGCCAGGGCTATTAGTCCAATGGTGCGCATATTTGGAGAAATAATGATTTATCATCACATGATTGCAAAATATTTCGTCATACAGAATAACATTCCTATTCATTTTCCACTGAATTATGCGATCTGAAGAGCTCAAACAGCGAACACAGCGAGCTCTGTGTCTCCTCTTCCTGATTTGCATCAGTTATAATCTCAGCGCTCCCTCATTCACTGTACAGCTGTCAATCATCTCACGTGGTCCTTCTGCATGACCGCGTCCTGTGTACACTTCCTCATTCTGAGCTATGAGACAAACAAAACTAAACACTTCTCTTCATCTGAAACGAGTATATTTGGTTTGTGTGTGATTTTCGTGCGATTTGGGTTATTTTCATATGAATAAAGACACAAATTCACGGACGGGCATTAAAAAATGTTCAGGGGGGCACAAATGAGATCAACCTAATTGCATAAACGATATGAATATGTATGATACAATGATAATGATCCGTAGTAGCCTACATAATGTACTGACGCTAACAAGGTTGTGCAGTTTAGGCTCGCGCAGCCTCTCGATGAAACAAATAACTGCATCTCACATAGAAACTCAGTTAGCATACTGCGGTAAAAATTCAAAATTGTGGAGTTTTTATATCTATAACATGATACAGTTAAGCAACACCACACGACCAAGTGCTGAATACCATCACGATTGCAAATGTAACACTGATTTCGACAGTTCAATAAACAAGTAATAATATTAAGTCATTTACATTTTAGATGCGACAATAATTCCAATCCAGCAGAAACAAATCTCACAGTCAACCGTGTTTTCATTACTGAATAATTTCAGCGTTTTGAACGAATCGGTTGAGTCAAAGATTCAATGACCCATTCATGAACGACTACTTTATTCTTTATGAATCAGCCGTTTGAACGAATCATTTGAATAAATAACTCAATGACTCGATTAATAACACCACTTATCACCTACTGCCATCTACTGGCGGTTTAGGTTCATGTTTAAAAGTGTTATTCTGGAGGGGTTTTCAAGATGGCGGCTTGAAGGGAGGCCGTGTGTAGTTGAGCGGTAGTGTCTCTTTGCTAAGTTTCCTACTATTACAACGCGAATATTATCATTTAGCACGCTCATGTCTTGTGTTTGCCATTATGAGCATAAATAACTACTTTCTGAGGCAAACAGAGAACATGCCACGTAAGAAAACGCCTATTGTCAACAGCTCTGACGAGGCCGATGAACGAGCCGACGTTGCTAATACGAGCTCGCCCGGGTCTCAGCTTTCTGACGCGGTTGCGGAGATTACAGCCAATATCTCTAAGCTCATTGATGAAAAAATGGATCCGATATCGCAGCTGTTACAACTGCATCGTTCTGAACTAGACGAGCATAATAAGCGGATCACTGAAGCGGAAACGAGGATATCTGCTATGGAGGATGTGGTAACCCCGATCGAGGCTAAGCTACAGTCCCTTGAGAAACTCGTACACGACATGGGCGAACGGGCTGAAGACCTTGAAAATAGAGGAAGAAGGAAGAATATCCGCATTGTTGGATTACCTGAGGGCGTGGAGGGTGACAACCCGACGCGGTTTTTCGAATCATGGCTTCCTAAGACCCTCTGTATTGCTTCGAAAGCGGGTCGTATAAAGCTAGAGAGAGCGCATCGATCACTCGCCCCTAAACCTTCTTCTACGCAGAGACCGCGACCCATCTTGGTGAGGTTCCACAACTTCCAAGACAAACAGCGAGTGTTAAATGCCGCGCGGGAGCTGGGGATCAAAGGCTCCCCTTTGAAATTTGGAGACAGCACGGTGATGTTTTTTCAGGACTTTTCTGCGTCTGTCCTTCGCAAGCGCAGGATGTTTGACGAAGTTAAGAAACGGCTAAAATCCCTGGGCGCCGAATACAGGCAGATTTACCCTGCTCTCCTCAAGGTGAACATCCGTGGCTCGGTGAAGGTGTTTAATGAGCCGACCGCTGTTGAGGCGTTCCTAAATTCGCTGGAAGTGGAGCCTGTTGGTAATACTTGATTGCCCAATATGCTTTCCAGAAAATCATACACTGGTGCGAGTTTAAATATTGAACATTTAATTGAGGCATTGAAACGTGTGCTTATTGAATTGTTTAAGTTGTGCGGTCATTAATGGTGGCACTACCGCTTGACGTTCTGGATGGATACTCCCTCGTTTCCTTTTGTCGTTAGGAGACCTCTTCTCACTGGTTCTCACGTTATGCAACGGGAGGTAAAGTGTGTAATTTTGTTAGTGTTCAATAATTCTTGTTCAAGTTCTTTGTATCTGTTAATTCCCTTTTCTTTTCTTTTTTCTTTTGGCTTACCACTTTTCTGTTTGGCTGGCATCTATATCATTCAAGTTGTACACTACATTACGTATGATATACAATTGGAATGCTGAAGCTTAAAGTGTGTACGTGGAATGTTAATGGTATTCATACACCTATTAAGAGAAGAAAAGTTTTAACTTTTTTAAAAAAGGAGGGGGTACAAATTGCTTTACTACAGGAGACCCATTTAAGTGATCAGGAACATGCTAAGCTATCACAGGGGGGGTTTGACCAGGTCTTTTTCTCATCTTTCACTTCGAGGAGCAGAGGCGTAATTATTTTAGTTAAGAGAGGTATGCCATTTCAATTAGTAGAAGTTGTCAAGGACACAAGAGGACGCTATTTAATTGTGAAGGGGGTATTATATGGGGAGGAAATTGCTTTTTTGAACATTTATTGGCCCCCTGGCCACCCAGGCGATTTTCTGACTACAGCGTTTGCCAAATTAGCAGAGTGGGGAGTTAAGACACTGTTTATTGGGGGAGATTTTAACTGTCATTTATGCCCCATTATAGATAAATTCCCAACAGGTAAATCATTATTATCAACTCAGGCTAAAACTGTTAGGGCTCTCTGTGAAGACTTTGACTATGTAGATATCTGGAGGGCCTGCCACCCTGCAGAACAGGAGTATACTTTTTTCTCTAGAGTCCACAGCAGCTATACTAGGATAGATTATTTATTTTCTCCAAAAAATATGTTGCAGCATATAAGGTCTTGCCATATAGGTAATATATCTATATCCGACCATGCTGCAGTTTTTGCTGAATACTCCTTCGGGAACCAAAATACTACATCTAACAGTTGGAGATTTCACCCATTCATATTAACTGATCATAATTTTATATCATATTTTACAGAGGAGTTTAACTCTTTTATGTCCATCAATTCTGCCTCAACCGAAGATTCATCTTTACTATGGGAAACAGCCAAAGCTTTTTCTAGAGGCCTTATTATAGCATATACACTAAGTAAAAGGCGTAGACAAGCCAAACAAAAAGAGATCCTAGAATCAAAGCTTAAAGATGCTGAGAGATTATATATTAAAAAACCAACCCCTGGTAAGATGAAGGAAATTTCAGCACTTAGATCTGCTTTAGATTCTCTTTTAACAAAACAAGCAGAAGTGAAAATTCGTTTTGCCAAACAGAAACTATACGAGCATGGGGATAAAGTGGGGAAATATTTAGCATTCTTAACAAAGAAAAAATCGGACTCTCAATCTATCCTGTCCATTGTTGATAGCAGCGGTAAACGTTTTCTAGACAGCTTATCTATTAATAATACATTTAAAGAATGGTTTGAGAATTTATATAGGTCAGAATTAGAAGGGGATACAACACAATCCACAGAGCATTTCTTCTCCACCCTCAACCTACCCAGTTTATCAGAAGATCAGGCCTCTTCCCTTAATACTCCTATATCTAAAAAGGAAGTTCTAGAAGCCATAAAGAGTTTGCAATCTGGGAAAGCACCTGGCCCAGATGGGCTTAGTATTGAATTTTATAAAGAATTTAGAGATTTATTAGTTGACCCCTTACTAAATATGCTCAATGACTCGTTCGTGAAAGGCCATTTGCCACGATCCATGAGAGAAGCGAATATATCCTTAATTTTGAAAAAAGGTAAACAAGCGGAGGCCTGTTCGTCATACCGACCTATTTCACTGCTTAATGTAGATCTGAAGATTCTTTCTAAAATATTAGCAACACGGTTAGAATGCCTTCTCCCCACTCTAATAAAGGATGACCAAACAGGCTTTATTGTGGGACGCAACTCTGTCAATAACATGCGTCGCCTGTTGAATGTCATACAGTTTGCTAGGCAGCAGTCAGTAGATGGTCTTGTGATTTCACTAGATGCGGAGAAGGCATTCGATCGCATCGAATGGCCCTACTTATTTCATACATTACATAAATTTGGTCTTGGCGAGCACTTCATTAGGTGGATCAAGTTATTGTATAATGAACCTCTTAGTGCCGTGCTGACTAATGGATGCCGCTCCTCTACATTCAAGGTTGGGAGGGGGACGAGACAAGGCTGCCCTCTATCTCCTCTTTTATTTGCTTTGATAATTGAACCGTTGGCAGAAGCAATAAGAACAAATAATGAAATTTGTGGGTTAACAATAGCAAACAATCAACATAAGATTGCCCTATATGCCGATGATATTTTAATATTCATGGTGAATCCTGATACCTCTACTCCAGCTCTTTTAGACACAATTGACAAATTCGGCACTTTTTCAGGATATAAAATTAATTATGATAAGTCAATGGCAATGCCTATAGGCAGCTTAAAACTAATACCCCAAACTTTATCATCCTTTCCATTTAGATGGGCCCCCGAGGGTTTAATATATTTGGGCATTAATGTTACCCCCTCCTTCGAACAGATGTATAAAGTAAACATTCCTCCACTTTTTGAACGTATTCGGTTAGACTTAGAAAGGTGGAATGTTCTTCCTGTTTCTTGGTTGGGACGGATCTCTCTCCTGAAGATGAATATTCTTCCAAGATTACTTTACCCCATTCAAATGATTCCGATAAACTTTACCCACAAAACTATTAAGAAATTGAATGGTTGGTTTAGTTCCTTTATATGGGCTAAAAAAAGAGCGCGTATAAAACTTTCAACTTTAATGCTTCCATCTTCAGTGGGAGGTCTTGACCTTCCAGATATACGGAGATATCAGCTAAGTGTTCACTTGCGCTATATTTCTGACTGGGTACATAGAGGGACCAGAACAGTGTGGTTTGATATTGAAAGTTCACTCAGTAAACTTCCTTTAATAAATCTGCTTTTTCTTAAAAAGTTTAAGTCCTTGAAAGTTGCTTGTAGTAACCCCATCACAATTAATGCTGTCAAGGCATGGAAAGTTATCAGGCGTTTGGAGGGTCGATCCCAACTTACCTCAACTTTTACTCCTATTTGTAGTAACTATGACTTCCTGCCGGGGACTGTAGACCAAAATTTTCAAGTTTGGGCATATAAAGGTCTCAATACTTTACATGATCTACTCGAGGGGGACACTTTAATGTCATTTGACCAATTAACCACCAAGTACAGCATTCCACGACAGGATTTTTTTCGTTATTTACAGTTGAGAGACTTTGTGAAAAAGGACACTACTTTGCTCACAAATCAAGACATTTCGGCTGTGGAGAGACAGCTTTTTTCACAAATGAACAGTTCTACAAGTTCTTTTTATAGGGTTCTCAAGGATTGTGGATCCTCAAATATGGACTTATTGAAGAGGACATGGGAAAGGACACTTGATATACAAATCACAGACGATCAATGGGAGGAAGCATGGAAGAATGCAGGGACCTTAAGCATATGTAACAGAGTAAAAGCAATGCAGTTGAAAATTTTGCACAGAGCTCACATTTCTCCTTCGCGGAGGCACAAGTTTAAAGAAGACTGCTCGCCAATGTGCCCGAAATGTAAAACAGAGGAAGGAGACCTTATTCACTGTCTCTGGTCTTGTAAGGAGATTCAGAAGTTTTGGGTTATGGTTGAACAAGAGCTTAATGCTATCTTATCTATCAATATTGGCTACGGTCCAAAACACATGTTGCTTGGAATATACGACGACATGGTTTTAGACAAAAATAAAAAGACACTTTGCAAGTTCCTTACATTCTGTGCAAGAAAATGTATTCTTTTGAACTGGTTAGTTGATAAAGCCCCTTCTAGGTCACTATGGCACAGGGTTATATTGGAATATGTTTCATTAGATTATCTAACCTGTGCGTCTTATAATAAAGATGTCCTCTTTTATAGAAGGTGGGACCCATTTCTGATATATATGGGCTTAGATATATCCTCTATTCTTATTAGAGGGTTTGTTTAATGAGGTTTAAATGTGTGGCACATTGGTGCAAAAATATGTAAAGATATATTGTTTGTATGAATACACCACTCTCCATTTCATTTATTTCTTAAACTGATTTACTGTGGTAAGCCATTTTTTTTTTTTTTTTTGGATTGATTTATTTAATTATTTTTATTTATTTATTTTTCTTCTTCTCGTTCTTTTGTTTGATGTAAATTTTGTTTTGTAATGTTTAAAAATTAATAAACATATTTCAAAAAAAAAAAAAAAAAAGTGTTATTCTTTTCAACTTTTCTTATTTGTATAAAACAATTAAAAAAAAATCTCATAACATTATTTAATGTATATTATTTAGTGTAAGTGATTTAATTTGATTGGTAACAGTCCTATAGTGTCTTTGTCTTATCCAATAATCAAGTGCTCGAAATGTTCTGCATGAATAGAGTATTCCAGCCAGTCTCTGCTTCCATACCAGGAGCTGTTAAACAATCTTTTTTTTTTGCCTGAGAAAACAGGTGCAGGAAAGTTTTTCAAGAATACTTTGTTGGGTTTCTCAACTCCGAGATCCCGTGGTGCTGCCACCTGTTGCCGTGATGGCCCTTGCTTGAGGCTCTGTGCCCGGTTTCCCTTAAACCTAAGGGTGTTGCAGAAAAAACTTTTCTGGGTGTTGCAGTGTTACTTAACGGTTTCTTTAAGTGAAACATCATAAACACTTAGAATTTCCCTTAAACACTGTTTTTTCACTTAAGTAATCTCTTAAAAAGCGTTAAGTGTTGCATAAAACCCCTTAATGGTCATTTCCCTAAGTATAACTTAAGGTTTGGAAATCGTAACCTTAAGAGTAACGTGGACAAAAATAAGACGACATGGCTGAATTTATGTAACCAGCTGAAGATCATTATGTGCCAAGAATCATTTTTAGGGATAGGGAGAACCCTTTGGACCATCTTAGCGATGAAAAATTGTTGCAGGAATACCGATTTGATCGACGCGCAATATTTGACATCACTAACAAACTAGACGGCGACCTTGCATGTCACACATCGCAACCACTCTTTACCTGCGGTGTTACAACTGCTTATAGCACTGCGTTTTTTTGCAACTGGGAGTTTTCAGATGGTAGTGGAGATGTTTTCCACGTGCATAAATCGTCTGTCAGCAGAGTGGTTCACCGGGTTGCGGGGGCTCTTTCCCGTCATTTAAACGCAACGGTCAAAAAATGTTTTTCTTTTACCATATTCGTCAAGAAGAATGCATTTCTCCTTCTCTGTCCAATTAGGCTTTCTTTTTTTGTTTTAATTATCCATTCCGATATCCTAGCCTACTTTATTTGATGAAACTGCGAAAGTGTTAGTGTTAGTGTTTTGCGTATCTATGGCAACAACAGACTTTTATAACGTGAATCCAGGATCGCTGTCGTGAAACACTTAAATGTTTCCCTTACCTAAGAGAACCGTTTAAGAGACTATATGCAACACCCTTAAGTTATTCTCTTAGGTAAGGGGAAATCGCCCCTTAAGTGTCATACTTAAGGGAAAAACTTAAGGTGCTTTATGCAACCGGGCACTGGCCTTGGCAAGTAACGTTAGACCTACTAGCATCGCTGGAATGGCTAGCCTCTGCACTGTCGGGAGTTGGATCAACCTCTTGTGAACTGTTACACCCTGGGTTTTCGCCCGTTACCTTGCTGCTCTCTTCTGCCAACTTTGGTGGTCTTTGATTAAAGAAACGGCGTATATCCATGGGAACTGTCACACGAAATAGCTCAGCATAGTTGTTTAAAAAAACAAACAAACAGCTATCGTTATTAAGCGCTACTATGCTTAGGACACAAACAAACATTCTCGAGCTCACTATCGACAAACCAATCAAATATGTTTTAAATTGTTATTTTTTAAATCAGACCACAGAACACATTTTTATTTTTATTCAGGAGTTTATTAATGTACAAAACGACAACTTTTGATAACAGTAGCCTATTGATAAAAAAAAAGGTGGTAGGCACCACCACTCCCGCGGGACTACTAACGTTTACCGACTAGATTTGATGGTCGAGTGTGGGCACGGGTGGTTATGGGTTGCGGGAGAATAAAAGGATTTGTGAGAC
Organism: Rutilus rutilus; assembly: GCA_021464565.1. NCBI lineage: Eukaryota > Metazoa > Chordata > Actinopteri > Cypriniformes > Leuciscidae > Rutilus > Rutilus rutilus. Next base: position 97,830 of record JAJAQA010000029.1, read on the forward strand.
TCGCTATCTAAATAAAATATCCAAAAACAAATAAATTGTTATTCATCTATTGCATAAAAGCAACAAGAACAACTAAGCAAAATAACGATTTACAGTCGCAAGCATGCATAGGTAGAGTTTCTATTTATAATGTGTTTTTGCAGCATTGTGCAATGTAGCTAATCACAGACATGTGTTGATTTCTTGAACGCAATGGCCAATCAGATGCATTTCAGATAAAATCCACTCACCACTCAAAACGTTGGAGTGTTTGTTCAGTGCTAAATTCTGCATGCTGGCAAATCCTCTGATTGACTGATTATATACCAAACAAAGTGTCGACATTATGAAAGATTCATTGTGCAGTCAGCTTTATTGATAATAAAAGAGCTTTGTGAGATTGTGATAAACTGAGATGTGGGACGTAACGTATAGTTGATGAAGGGAGACAGGCTTGTCCAGGGCGGGCACTAGTGACTCACAGGGCGGGCCAGGCACCCCAATGCCCCCCCAATGCCAATTTGTTAAAACTAATTCACATACGGTCCCAAGAATATATATTTTTTGTTTTGTTTTCTAACTAAACTTGAGATAATAGGTGGATTATTCATGTATAGTGGGATGACAGAGGTGTAGATGGCCAAGCATAATGCCAGAATAAAGGCAATAATGGCTGAATTCAAACAAAAGAATAAGGATAAAAGAATAATGAAGATTAAGTCTCATACAGGCAGAGGTGTGAAAGGCTCGTCGATTTTCATCAATAGAGCATGAATGGGCCAGTTCTCCTCGCCAGACATTAGTCAAAGACTGTAAATGGGTGTTAACAGGGCAATAAAATATTTGATAAGCATCTTATCAGCCTTCTCTAAGGCCACATTTACACATAGCCGGGTATTTAGAGAAACGAATATTTCCCCCCCTCCGTTTTCAAAAATAACATCGTGCACACAACATCGTTTTCAAAAAAGTTGTTGTTTACATCAACCCGCATAAATTCGCCTTCGAGCGCCATCATAACATATGGGCAGCGGAGGGAGGGAGCGTAGGGAGAAGGATAAAGCCATGCAAGCCAATCAGAATCCTCAAAATCGACAACAACAAATAGCACGAGCGACTTCCAGTTCCTTTCAAAACAACAGACGTTGGGAGGCAATGTACCGGCGTCTTGGAAGGAAAAGCTGCTGTAAAAATGCTGATTTTCGTGTACTCCTTCGCCTCTGCTCCTCGATATAGTTCAGCAGTTGTGTTTTGCAAATGCAAACAGGCCAAAAGCGTTTGCACAAAAGTATTTTTTTTTTCTTTTTTTTTCACAAAATCACCACCTTAACAGCATCCATGATCAAACAGTAGCCAAACAAACTCTAAACATAGGGCGCTCACATGACATAAGCATTTTCTGGCGCATAATGTGATGTTTGAGAACCTAAAACCCCGTTTCTCCCAGTTGACACGGCAACACATAACCGGCGTTTTCAGAAATCTCCACTTTGGCCGGAGTTTTTAGAAATAATCGTTTTCAGGGATAAAAATGGCGTTTTCGTGTAAATGACAGGCCAAAACGCAGGGAAATATCTGCGTTTTCCCATCGTGTAAACGGGGCCTAAAACTTCTCCAAATCCTCCCCTGACATGGTCTCACAATAGGCTTCATAAAACGCTATCATTTTAGAGATATCCTCAGATTTGAAATGAAGCATGACCACAATTGTGGCTACACTTTAGTTGTGGTTATAAGTTGTTATACTACATTCACATAATATTTGTATACATTTAATAAATATATTATTAATATTTGTTATTTTTGTTTTTATGTTTGAGCTTATATAGATCTCAATATTAATAACAGTCTGGTTAATTCTGAGTCTTGAATTGTAAACTCTGAAGTGTTGGCTTTCTAAATATATGGTAGTTATGTGTCTATTCAGAATGACTTATGAGCAGCAACCTTTTTGGGTATGTCATGTATGCATCACTTGCCAAAATTGGGGCTGTCTGGTAAGGTTTTTAACAGTCACAAAAACTCATCATAAACTTAATACCAGCTCATTTTCATAATCCACTGTGCACAAAACATCATTCAAAACCCAAATTTCAATATATCTGTCCAGATTATTCATCAGTTTAAAACTCTGCCTTGATTCTAATTATATAAGAGCCTTTAAAACCACCTCAGGACCGACTTCCCCTTCTCCTTTCAGTTTCCTTTTCTGTGTTAACCATATTGCCATCTTTGCTCATCCTACCACAAAATTAATTAACAAGATATTTCTCCTGTCTAATGCAACATATTTTGGTCCAAAAATGAAAAACTACCCCCAAATCTCTAACCTACCCCTCTAAGATCTGAAACAATCCTCTTAACCTTAAAGCATTTAAAAACAAATGATCTATTGACTTCTGTACTACAAAAAGGACATTCTTTCCCCACAGTGGGGTCAATGTGTGCCACATGTCTGTTAGTAGCTACCGCCCAGTGAACACCCCTCCATTGGAGATCCGCAGTGCGTTCCTCTATAGGAAGTTTGTACAGGGACCTCTAGCAGCCTCTAGGGAAAGAGTCTGACTTCAACACATCTGACCACTTTGTCTCTTTGCAGTCTTTGAGTACCTTGTAGTGAGACACTTTCACACAAATATTATATAGTGCCTTTTTTTAAACAGTCTCAAAACTTTCCAGCACAAGAGTCCTGTTTGCATAAAGAACCTTAAGTTTTTCCCTTAAGTATGAGACTTAAGGCGTGATTTCCTCTTACCAAAGGGAATGACTTAAGGGTGTTGCATATAATCCCATAAACTGTTCTCTTAGTTAAGGGAAACCGTCAAGTGTTTCACAGCGATCCAGGTCTTGCCGTAATAAAATTCTATTGTTGCCATGGACACGCCACTGTATACGTTAACCCAGGAGCAGATTTACAGAAAACATGGATAAAATGGATAAAGAAATGGATAAGGATATATCTTTTATTTATATGTTTTATAAATAAAACATTCATTTTATGTCATAATGTAAATGCAGGCAGATTATTCGTGACCAATACCCTGACCCTATAGAGGATTTGTGTGTGATGTCACCGTCGGCCGGAGTGACTACGGTTATGCCCACTAAGAGGCAAAAAGACTGAGCGGCAGCATTTGTTTTCAGCATGAATGCTGCGAAAAACACATCTAAACTGGGAAAAAGCTTTGAGATTGACTATAGAACTAGATTTGACAAGAAATCTGAGGTATATTTTTACTGACTGTCAAAAGCTAAGCACCAAGCGCGACGCTAGTTTCAGCCCGACGCAGTTATCATTTTCATGTCCTTCACCACGTTGTTTAAATAGCAAATGCATTTGCGCCCATTTGTGCGCCCATGGGCGTGCTGGTCTGAAAACGAGGTGTGTTCTGACGCATTGTTGGTGCGTTGCAATTTTGAGGAACAGAAATAGACTGCGCCATTGACCAATTGAAACCTGGTCTAAAGTCAATAGCACAATTAAAGAGCGTGTTAGTAATGTGCGCCTATAGGCGAGTCCACAACGCGTGTACACTCTGCTTATTAAACACACAGGGACGCACAGCAGCACACAAACATGCCAAATATTAAAATTAAAAGGATTACAATGTAAAAGACTATTATTGTGTACATAAAGATATGGTGGAATCCGGCTTGTCCCGTGCACGAGCAGTTCCGCTTGCGCTCTGGAGAAGCGTTCGGTTTTTCCACTATCAAATTCCGTCAAGTAAATAGCGAATCCGCCATGGCGCGAGCGCAACTGGCATTTAAAGGGAATGGGAGATGAGACTCTGATTGGTTTAACGCACGTAAATCCCAAAACACACCCATTACTCATTATGAGAATAGGGACAACCCTTTTAGACCATGCGCCTGGCGCGCCAACCATTTTTCCTGTCGTTAAACTAGCAAAAGTGGATTCGGACTCGCCCTAAGTGAACTTGCGCCCTGCGCTTTAGACCATGCGCTTTGATCTTTCAAATAGGAGTATATCTGTAGAAATTGGAGAATTTTCATCTTCCCCAGTGTCTATCACCTGTGGGGTGCCACAGGGTTCGATCCTGGGTCAAGTTTTATTTTCTCTTTACATGCTTCCACTGCACTCAATCCTTGAGCATCATAAGATCTCCTATCACATCTATACAAATGATACCCAGCTCTATTTACCATTAGACTCTGGTAGTGATTCTGTTTCTTCTCTGCTAGCATGTCTGAAGAATATTAAAGAATGGATGGATGAAAATTTTCTTCAATTGAATGAAAACAAGACAGAGGTTATCCTGTTTGAATCCAAACCGCAGATTGACAAATACAGTGCTTTCTTGGGGAAATCTGAAGTTTGACAAACAAATAAATTTAGTGGTCAGGGCCAGCTTTTTCCAGCTAAAACTACTTTGAAAGTTAAAGCACCTTCTTACTTTTAGGGATTTGGAGACTGTTATTCACGCTTTTATTTCCTCAAGACTTGATTACTGTAATGCCTTGTATGCTTGAATTAGTCAGTCATAACTCTCACGATTACATATTGTCCAAATTGTCCAAAATGCTGCAGCTCGTTTCCTGACTGGGACAAAAACATATTTCACCTATCCAGGCCTCTCTCCATTGGCTCGCTGTGAAACAAAGAATTGTTTTTTTAAGGTTTTAATTTACGCGTATAAAGATCTACATGGACTTGCCCCTATTTATAAATCAGAACTTTTAAGTTTTTATTCTCCTCAGAGATCAGTTAGATCTTCATCTCAGCTGTTATTAAATGTCCCAAAAGCTTGTTTGAAAACAAAAGGAGACCGGTCTTTTTAAGTCTATGCTACAAAACTTTGAAACACACTACCTATAATGATTAGAGCTTCTCCCACATTAAACGTTTTTAAAGCATAGATTAAAACCTACCTTTTTTCTCAGGCTTATTAGTAACTTGGTTTTATTTTGTATGCATTTTTAAAAATGCTATGGTTGCGTTTTTTGTGATGTACCAGGTTATGACTATATTTTGCTTATTATACATTTTTCTGTTTTCATTTTTTAGGTGTTTGGTTTGAGTTTTGATATGTTCTGTTTTATATGTGTGTATTTTTGCTCTACTTGTGAAGAACTTTGGGTCAACATTCATGTTGTTTAAAGGTGCTATATAAATAAACTTTGACATTGACCTTCATCTAAAATCTTCCTTTTGGATTTGATGAGCTCAGTATGATCTCCATTTCTACTGAATTTTGCAGTTCCACAATTTCAATCTCTAGGTCTCTCATTGACCAAGTAATTTCCCTAGAAACATTGAGTGTGTTTTGACGGCACAGTTGCTGTATCTCCACTTTACCATAATCCCACCACTGTCATAACGATCTATATTCATGCTTCTTCAACCCAAACTGCTTCCAAAAATATGTAAACGTCTCAGTAAAAAAAATATTTTACAAAGAGACATTAAAGTGTCAGTAAGCACTTTTAGGTTTTATATTCGCTATATAAATGTGATGGTCAACTAAACAGTGGTCACAAAAACTTACAAGTAAAAATCACACATTTTATACACACACTTTACAACAATAAAATGTTTAAAACAATAAAATCTATCCAGTCTAGCCAAAGTGATACAATTCTCTCTTGTGCCCATATATATTGTCTTTAATTTTTATGCAAAATTCTCCAAATATCATCGAGATCATGTCCAGCAATGAGTTTCAATATTTCATGCTGAGATGCAATATATGGCTCTTTATGATTCCAATCTACTTTGTCATTTTCTGTGCAATTCAGATCTCCTCCCATAAACATAAAGAGCATCATTCAATATCTTTATTAAATAAACCCCCCCAGGACCAAGTACAGGAGCATAAATGTTTACAAACTTTTCAAATTTTGCTCTGACTTTCAATAATTGCCCTTCAACAATGTGTTCAACCTCATATGATAAAGGCTTAAAGGTGAAAAAGAACAACTACACCACCACTAGATTAACTTTTATGTTTTAAAATAACTTCTTCATCCCATTCCATTTTCTAATCGCTCTCATTTTAACATCACTATGGATTTTTTGAACCAACATCACATAATATTTCTTTTGTCTTAGTTCCAAAAGCATTGTTCTTTTCCTGCTTTCTCGTGCACCATTTATATTGAGTGCCCAATCTTAGCGTACTCATAAGTGAATGAATAAAGAACAAAAATGGGCAAAACAACCACAAATACTACACAAGAAAAATAAAGAAATCATTCTGTTTCAAAATCATCATTAATTTTTTACCATAAATTTTTTTTTATCATCTTTTGCACAATGTTTTCAATTTGTAAATTCCTTGATCACAAAAGTTATTTGCATATTTCTCTTTCATTGACATTCTAGCTGAATTAATAAACAATTTTCAATCTGGGAAATAATCTTCCACTCTCACTCCTTTCATTCCCTTAGTTGTTTGTAGGAATTTTCTGATTTTCTCAAGTGTATAAGCACTTAACAGATCTTTTTTGTGAGACTGAATTAACAGACCCTGAAGATTCACTTCTACTTCCACTTCATTCACAACATCTTCCAAGTCTTCCTTGCTAAGTTCTTCATTATTATTTCCGTCTCTTTTTCCTGTGTCAACACGTGATCCTTCACCAGTTTCTGACGGTCTCTGTTCCTCATTTCTACCTATATTTGTCTGCTCCTTATTTCTATTCTCATTCAGAGGCACTACTGGATCTTCCTTCTCAGGACAAGGACGAATCCTATGTCCTTCCTGTCCACAGGCAAAGCACTTCATACTTTTTAAAGTTGCATAGATCACATAATCATAGTTGTCCACCTTAAATTTCATGGCTTTATTTAGCTCCTCATTTTCATTTTTTAGAATCATGTGTGTCTGTCTTCTAAATAATCACATTGTTAACGACAATCCCTTTTACTACACCCCCATTAGCATATTGTCTGCAGCTATAATGAATGCTGTAGTGATTTTTTTTTAAATAGTCCAACTACTATCCAACTACTTCAGCGACTGCAATTGTGCAATCCTCAATAGAATAATGCTCCGCAGGGATGATTTTAATGCCATGCCTCAGCATTAAGTTATCCAAACTTGGAGACGCTGCCATATCGACCAGCTTTTGATGATCGACAGCGTTTTCAGTCAGTCTCTACTTGCTCAACAATATGCTTGCCAAACAAAAGATTTACACAAAACAGTTTTGTTTCTCCTTTATTTTGTGCATTTGTTTTCAATTTCTATATTATTTATGTGTAGGCTCTCTAGCAAATGCTAGACTTCTGTTCCTTTTTGTAGATGGACTCTTTAAAGGTGACCTTATATTATGATGTGAGGAATCTGTATGGTTTGCTAAAGCTCCACCTTTTGGATATCGAGGTTTGCTAATCAAGAGAATGTTTTCATCCATTAATCCCTATGGATTAACAAATGTCCTGAGTACAAGGATTTGACTCTGTGGATCTTATTTTTGTAGACTATTTGGGCACTTGAAGTTAAATTTTTTAGCCATTGTGGAACTTGGACATCATCCTAAACATCATTGATATAAACTTTTATTGTAGTAAATCCATACTTACTCAAGGAATCTACAACCCTGAATGGATCATATAAACTTCTTTAATCTTATTATCATTTCATTACATTTCGTTTAAAGATTTACTTTGCAGATTTGCTATATTACTTTGACTTACTGTACTGGTTTATTTCATATTCATGCGGAGCGGAAGCGGAGGGGTCTTGAATCAGCCTGAAGGGGTTGTATTCGCTATAACAACTGCCTCGCTCTACATTATCCTGCTTATTACATGGCCACCCACCAAATAAATCAATAATTTGACACAAAATGATGATTTAAAAAGGAGTTTATTGATTTAAAAAAGATTGTATTGCTTCCGCTAAAGAAAATAGTCCGTTCCGTCTCTACAGTTAGAATCCTGCGTGTCCATGGCAACGCTCTGCTTTGCATGGCAACGGTGTGTTATACTTAGCAGCGGTCTGTTATCAAGAAATAACAGACTGCATTCTACATTAGAATTCAAGCAAGCCATGTAATAAAAAGATATAAACATTTCATTCTGGTCTTTTATTGTTTGTGACAACACACTGGGAAATATACTAAGATGGGTAATAACAGCGTTAAGTTAATAGTTGGTGGGCCCCTCCTTTATTTCAGATATAAATAGCTGTGGTCGTTTTCGTGGGCTGTGGTTATAGCATTTTGGAATGATCGCTTCAGCTGGCTATTTTGAAGTATTATTATTCTATAAGAATATCCTGTAAGTTTCAGAACTGAAAACTTTCTTGTTATTCCAAAAACAACTTTTATTGTTACCAAGCCCAGCGAACGACTTATCCTGGAATGTGCTTTTTGTTGACGTAATAGAGTGGTTAAAGACCGCCTCTGCAGAAGAAAATCAACGCCTACTTCACCGTTACAACTTTGGCCTCACCCACTGGTGTGTTGAGATGAAGAGAGGAGAGCTATACAGTAGGGCTGCTCGATTATGGAAAAAATCATAATCACGATTATTTTGGTCAGTATTGAAATCACAATTATGTAACACGATTATTTCACATGACTTTGGGAACGTGTTGTATTTATTAAAAAGACACGGTAACAATTTACAGTAAGGTTAATTAGTTAACATTAGTTAATGTATTAACTAACATGAACTAACAATGAGAAACACATTTGTTACAGTATTTATTAATATTTTTTAATGTTAGTTAATAAAAATACAGCTGTTCATTGTTTGTTCATGTTAGTTCACAGTGCATTAACATTAATGTTAACAAATACAACCTTTCATTTAACTCAGATGAATAAATGCTGTAGAAGTATTGTTCATTATTAGTTAATGTTAACTAAGGTAGTTAACTAATGCTAATTAATGAACCTTATTGAAAAGTGTTACCAAAGACACCTTTCAACAATTCTTAAAAAAATAGAAATTTGAACATTGATTGTACTTTTTGAACTATTAAAATAAATCATATAACAGATAATACTTCAATGAGTATTTTAATAATTCCTGCAGGTCTACCACTTGCAGGAAATTCCCCCACAAACATTGATTCACTTTAGCATGTAGATTGTATGAGTAGTCTAAATTAATCCACACAGATTATAAAATCAAATCAATAATTTTAAAACTTTCTCCAAGACGCAATTTCACAAACCGCGTGAGTGTTCAGCGGTGCTGCGTCTTCTCTCTCTCTGTCTCTCAAAATGGGTTGGACAAGGCAAGTGTCGAAACTACACTCTCGCGTTTAGGAGTCGGGACATGACGGAATTGTCACTTGCACAATCGGGCCAGCATTGCATCGTAACTAAAGTTTATCATTTTCACTTCTTTTTAAGTCTTATCAGTTTAACCCTCTGGGGTCTGAGCTGTTTTCTGGGCCTGGAGGTGTTCTGACATGCTCTGACATTTGTGCTTATTTCTGTTACTTGTGACATTTTCATGGCTAAAGTCTAATTACACTGTATTCAGCAAAAACTCTGCTACAATAATATATCAGCAGCATGTGTGTAAAAGTTTGTAGTTTTGAGATAATGACATTTATGCGTGGTTTGTGAAAATACAAAAAAAAATTCTCACTGAAATAAGGTCATGAAAACCATACTGATTATTTCTTCACAAGACTTTTGAAAATTGTATGACGTAGCCTAGAATATTTGCTCTAAAACTATGTGAAAATCACCCTGACTGCTCATTCAGATAAGACAATATATTGATTTAAAAATTTTACGACGTGTTTTGTGCGACAAAGCTTTATGCGGGAGCTCATTAATATGTAAGCTTTTCACACCTGAGAAAGATAAAGACCCTCCCCTAATGGCCCTATTAGGAGCTATCAGGCCCTGTCATTCTGAGCAACCTTGCACAAAGAATGAGGAGATTTAAAAAAGAATGGCTTTTAGATTGTTTGATTTATTTACAACACAACATAATCCAAAGATACACAACAAATGACAAAAAAGCACTCATTGAAACCAATGATCCAAAGACAGAGACCTTTGTGCCATTCCTAAAAACATTGTACATACCTTTCATTTCCAAGGTGTTTGATTTTCACTTTACCAGGTTCATGTACAGAGACTCATGTGAATGTTGAAGTCAGCAGGAGTGGCATCTGGGCCCTGAAAAAAAAAAAGTGAACATACTGATATCAAGAGAAAGACCTGCACGATTTTGGGAATACATTTTAGATTTTTCTGGTTAAAATTGCTTTTTAAAATTCACAGAATACACACACACACACACACACATAAATGTTTCCAACAATATATAATATAATGAACACCAGGTTTGTTGTGCCTTGTAGGCATAGGCTATGCACAGTGCTGCATAAAATAATAATAACAATAACCATAGCAGCCTATAAATCTTCCAAAATATTTCAGTAACAACTTAGCTAGAGAAAAATATATTGATTATCATGTTACTTCAAATGTTTGACAAAAACATGAAGCCGTTTGGTGCGTTTTGCTTTTCGAATGTATCAAATATGATACATTCAAACGCGATCGCGCTCAAATATAAAACATTATGGTTACCATATACATATCTACGTTTGAGCAGATATCCACAAACACAGTAAACACGGGTCTAAATATTATAATATTCACCATATATCTAGCAACAGTTCAACTGCAATGTGAAATTTATGCAACAATAACAAACTAATATGTAAGAATTTCTTACCTTACATCTTTCTTGTCTTCAAATCGCATTCTTCTTCTTCTGACGTAGCCTAAATCCAATGTAAGCTCACGGTGCGCCTTTCAAACTCGACGAAAAGCAGGGACTTGTGAAGTGTTTTGCTGCTTTGTTTTTGAGGTAATGAGCGCGTTCGCGTTCCATGTGGAGATTTGCATGTGAATATCTTTTGCGCGAGTGGGCGTGTTCAAATTAAAAATAATTAGGAAGCGTTTGAGAAGCTGGACATCTTGTTGGTTTTATACAAATTACTTAAAGGGATACTCCACTTTTTTCGGAAATAAGCTCATTTTACATCTCCCCCAGAGTTAAACAGTTGAGTTTTACCGTTTTAGAATCCATTCAGCCGAACTCCGGGTCTGACGGTACCACTTTTAGCATAGCTTAGCACAGATCATTGATTCTGATTAGTCCAGTAGCATTTCTTTCAAAATGACCAAAGAGTTTCAATATTTTTCCTATTTAAAACTTGACTCTTCTGTAGTTAAACCGTGTACTAAGATCGACGAAAAATGAAAAGTTGCGATTTTCTAAGCCTATATGGCTAGGAACTACTCTCATTCCAGCGTAATAATCAAGGAACTGTGCGGCTGTACCATGGGTGCAGCAGGCGTAATGATATGACGCAGCGCCTGAAAATAGTCCCCAGCTCGGTAACTTCTTCCAACGTGACCGGGACTAAGTTTGTCTAACCTATTAGACCTATTTTCAGGCGCTGCGTCATATCATTACGCCTGCTGCACTCATGGTACAGCCGCACAGTTCCTTGATTATTACGCCGGAATGAGAGTAGTTCCTAGTCATATAGGCTTAGAAAATCGCAACTTTTCATTTTCCGTCGATCTTAGTACACGGTTTAACTACAGAAGAGTCAAGTTTTAAATAGGAAAAATATTGAAACTCTTTGGTCATTTTGAAAGAAATGCTACTGGACTAATCAGAATCAATGATCTGTGCTAAGCTATGCTAAAAGTGGTACCGTCAGACCCGGAGTTCGGCTGAATGGATTCTAAAACGGTAAAACTCAACTGTTTAACTCTGGGGGAGATGTAAAATGAGCATATTTCCGAAAAAAGTGGAGTATCCCTTTAAACAGAGAATATTTGTTTTCAGTTTGAATCCGATCATTTAAAAGTACACACTTAAATATTTATAAAGGTATATGGCTCATAAATGTGTGACAAGTATTCGCTGAGTTTTGTTTCAGTTTATAGACGTGCTCAAGAAAAAAAAGTTCACCGCGACGGAGAGGCAGAACGCACACCCTGTTTATTTTCTTTATTTTACAAAAGCACAATGTTTTGATTTGATTGTAAGTGGACACATACAAAAGTAGAAATATCACAGATTTTTTTTTATATTTCTTTTTTCTGTATGACCATAAATGACGGAGTAATTTAAGTTTATAGTTCTACAATGTGAAGAAAATCCAGAAAAACGCGGGAGCACGTTTGCCGACCTCAGAGGGTTAAACATTCAAGCTGAGAGAGTTTATGGCTTCAGGAGGGGCGGATGTGCGCGCGTCATTCAGAACACAAGACAAAATTAGAGTGTTCTTTCAAAACAGAACATGGCAAAATAATCGTTTTTACTCGATTGTAGGGAGCCAAAATCGAAATCGAAATCGAAATTCAATTAATTGCACAGCCCTGCTATACAGGATGGACCACAAATAACATTACCTTACAAAAGATCGTAATACTACGAATGTGGTTATTTTATTTATTTTCAACAATGTGAATGTCTCAGTTGAGTATTATTTATTTGTATGCAGTACATTTCACTGTGGATTCTTTGCAATGACGAGATCACACTCAAATGCTGAACATGTTTCTGATCGGCAACATGCTCATTACTGCAACCTTTCATGCCACTATATAAATATAATGCAATAGATCTATATATAATGCTTTAATCAACACTTTACACGATTAGTTAATCTTGAGAGCTGTAATTGTAAAAGCGCGCTAAAAGTATTCAAGAGAGTTCCACTTGTAATACTTATTTCATATGCAAAGATGTTAGCCAATCACAGCAGTGGGCGTTTACACTGAAGTCTCACAGCAAACACGCCCCTTCAAACCAGAGTTCAAATCAGAGGGCAAAAATCAGAGTAAATTATGACAATTTTTTATGTAAAAATTATACTAACATTATAAATGCATCACAGGAAACATTATAAAACAAAACAATGCGGTTCATGACCCCTTTCTTAATAAAGCGTAAAAAAAAAAAAAAAAAAGATTCTGAGTTGTCATGATCGAAATACATTTAAAAGTAAAGAATATCTAAAAATATCTTCTGCTGGAACACAACTTACCGCAGTATCTCCAGTTGACACTTTATATTCTTCAGTCCAGTGCAGAGCAGCTTTACTCCTGAATCCTGCAGATTATTATTGTTCATGTTCAGCTCTTTCAGATTGGTATCTGATCCAAGAATTGTAGCCAGAGCTGAACAGCTTTTGTCTGTTAAGCCACAATAATTTAGCCTGTAAGACAAATAAATTACATCTCGAAATTAGGTGGAACATTTTTTTATACAAATATTAAATATATTTTCCATTATTTTATATTTTTTAAATAAATATAGTATAGTATAATATATATATATATATATTTTTTTTTACATAAATAGTGTAATATATATATATATATATCGTCGCTGTCCGATGAAACTCACGTATGTCCAAAACGGTTACTTTTCAGGAAGTGAAAAAAACACAGTTATTTCAAAAGCAGTTGAACGTAGCATTGTCATACTTGGCACGGCATCTTTAAATGTAACCATATTCTTGCCAGTGTAATGATATAATCCACATTTGACCAAAATCGAGTTTAAATGGACATACGTGCATATTTTACAGTAACGGTGGTCGATACGCGTTCTTCCGATCATTAATCAGAATGGCCAAGTCGCGTTTCATATTGACAGATGAATAGGCTACGCTCAGTTTATTAAATAGCCTACGTCTCAGTTTGTTAAATGTCTCTTGCAAACTATGAAGGGACAATGAATCAATACACTCATTGCTGACCCCAGGGCCGGTGCGTCCATATAGGCGAACTAGGCAATTGCCTAGAGCAGCACTTTTGTAAGGGCAGCAAAATGTGTGCCAACCGGGAATGAACAATTCACAAAATAGGCTAGGCTATATGATCATATAATCATACATAATCAGAGAGCCTTTTTCTTTTCGTTTTGAATTATTTCGTTTAAAGACTTTTCAAGCTTTGTGTATTTGATGTCTTTCTCATGTCTGTGTGAGGCATACACTGAGTTTCGTTAAGTTAGGATGAGATGCGCTCCAGTTAACGTGCAATGCAAGTGACCGCGCGGGCGCCTCCATGATTATATTGTCTGCTATATATTTGCTTCTTATTTATTAAATCCACTCCAGGCAATTGGTTGATGAAAAATTGATTAAAATTAAGATACAATTTATACAAAACGAAATTCACTTTAAAGAAAGGTTTTCTACAAAACAAAACTTAATGAAGTGGTCAAAATCATGTCTGACCCGTCTCAAATTGTGCATCCTATTACTGTTCACTTTTCATACCTTCAACAGTATAGTAGACCTACAGACTCGATTTGAAGCCTTTCAACTTGTGTGTGCAAAATGCAGAATTAAATGAATGTGCAGCAATTTGTACAAATAAAGTTCACGGATAATTGTGCGTGCATTTATTAATCATTATGATACTAAAATCATAACAAAGTAGGCTATGCTATGTACAAAAAAATACAGCCATTTCAGTTTTTTTTCTTTTAAACAAAAAAACAAGCTGCACCCTTTTTTTTTTACATTTCATCTTTCATTCCGAAATAGAATAATGAATGAACGAAAAAGTACACGGACCCAACATGTAGGCTATTAGCCTTTTTATCCGTCATCAATCTAAATTAATCTCGTTTTTAATTTAACTTAATATCGTTTTTCTTTATTTAAATTTCGGGTTTTTCTTTATTTCATTTTCGTTTTTTCTTTATTTAAATGTCATTTTTCTTTATTTAAATTTAGTTTTTTCTTTATTTAAATTTAGTTTTTTCTTTTTTTTAAATTCGTTATTCTTTATTTAAATCTACCCTTTACTGTGTCAGTAATTTATTAGTCAGAAAAATATTAGACTACCTTAAAAGTATTGCTTAAGTTAACAGACCCGTGCGTGAACATCTCCACAATAAACAGTGACAATTACTTCGTCTAGAGACCATTTACCGGTAAATAACAGTTGTGAATATATTGCGAATATATAATAAACTTGAACAGTTGTCAAAAACAAACGTTTGCTGATACTTTACCTAACAGAGTTATTCGGCTATCCAATGCTGAGCTTACAGAGACGCTTAGATCGGCGAGATGCCTCCACAGGGCCGGAGATACGCGGCGTGATTGACAGCTTTGACAGCAAATGGATATACGTGAAAATCAGATGACATGATTTCACAACTTTTCATTGGTCATTTAGACATGTGAAGCATACTGTATACGGAAATGAACCTGGACATTCTATCCGTAGAAAAATCGCAAAATCGGCAAAATGGACATACGCGGTTTTCATCGGACAGCGACGATATATATATATATATATATACACTGTATAAAATAGAAGGGTGAGCTGCACACTGACAAAACTAGCATTTTATATATATAATTTTGATTAAGTGAATAATTTGCTCAATTAAATGAGACATGCTTGGATAAAAATATTTTTTAAGATTTATAGTTTAAATGACAATGTGTTTTACATTTGTCTTGGGGAGGAGATTCTGGGGGTTTAAATGATTTCAGCATTGAAGTTATGTAAGAGCATATGTGCTTTATAGCAGAAGTTGAAGAGAACTACATAGTGAAAGTTAGTGAACATAACTATAAACCAGTGTGTTGTATGATAACAATACTGTTGTGCTTCATCCTCTGCTAACTCAACCCTATAAAACCTAATTTATCATATTTGATACATGAATGTCTAAGGCCTCTAAATTATCAATTTGATAAAAACTTTACAGAAAGAAACTGCTGAAAATCTACTACATGCCTTCTGTCATCTGATTGATAGTTCATACTTTTTAGCAAATAAAAGGCCTTTCAGTTTAATTCTAAATCAGTGGTTCTTTTTTCTTCTTTTTTGCTGTAAAATCTTAACTGATTAAAGTAAACCTAAGAGTACTTCAAACTAAGAATTTCTTTATAGTTATTAATATTTCAAGATTACAATTATTAGATTAAAGCAACTTTTTATGTTTTAGAAAAAATATGTTAAAATGTATATATCAAATATGATTCAACAGGGTTTTGATAAACGTCTATTTGTATCTCTCAATCATCAATGTATTGCATTGCAATATGTTTTTCCCACCACAATTAAAATCACAGAACTAAAACTATTAGGAAATTTAGCATTTAAAATATAATTTTATTGGGAGATATAAAGTAACAACTGATAATATATGTATTTTAAATAATCTGTTATACCCTGGATTAGATCAAAACATGACATAACATACTAAGTGACTTACAGAGCTCTTCTGGAGGCTTTGATGACTGCCAGTAATCTGATGAGGCACTCGTCTGATTTCTTGAATTTCTGAAGCTCAAACTCCTCCAGCTCTTCCTCTGATGTCAACAACACAAAGACCAAAGCAGACCACTGGGCAGGTGAAAGGTCACCTGATGAGGGACTTCCTTTGCTAAGGTGGGTCTGAATCTCCTTCACCAGAGTTTGGTCATTCAGTTCATTCAGACAGTAGAAAAGATTGATGGATCTCTCTGCATTCAGATTATCTTCTAATTTCAGCTTGATGTACTGAACTATTTCCTTGTTGCTCTGGTCATTGCTGTCTTGCTGTGTCAACAGACCTTGTAAGAGTCGTCGATTGGACTGGAGCGACAGACCGAGGAGGAAGCGAAGGAAAAGGTCCAGGTGTCCATTGTCACTCTTGAGCGCCTTGTCTACTGCAGTCTTGAGTAAATCAATCATGGTTTCATTTTTGTTTTCCTGTTCTGTAGGCTCGTGATCAAACACACTTGTTTTGTTGATGTCCAGAAACAGATGTGCATAAAGGGCTGCAATAAACTCTTGAATGCTCAAGTGAACAAAGCAGTACATGGTACCAAGAATGATCCCTGTTTCCTCCTTAAAGATCTGGGTACACATGCCTGAGTACACTGATGCCTTATAGACGTCAATACCACAGGCTTTCAGGTCTGTGTCATAGAAGATTACATTGTTTCTTTCCAGCTGATGAAATGCCAGTTTCCCCAGTGAAAGGATGGCATCTTTATCCCAGGAAACATCTGGTGCGTATTCTCCATCATACTTTCTGCGGCTCTGCTGGATCTGAAAGCGGAGAAAGTGTGTGTACATTTGTGTCAGAGTCTTGGGAGTGTCTTCAGTGCTTGATTCCTGCTGTGTTTTAGAGATCTCATCAGCCTGAGTGTTTTTCACGTCATTATTTATTTTCTCCTCCAGAATGTTCTGGAGAACAGTGGCTGAAATCCAGCAGAAGACTGGGATGTGGCACATGATAAAGAGACTCTTTGAATTTTTGACATGATCTATGATTGTGTTGGCCTGATTCTCATCAGTGAATCTTTTTTTGAAGTACTCGTCCTTCTGTGCGTCACTGAATCCTCGTATCTCTGTCAGCCGGTCGATGCAGTCAGGAGGAATCTTACTGGCAGCTGCTGGTCTGGTGGTGATCCAGATGAGAGCAGAAGGAAGCAGATTTCCCTTCATGAGGTTCGTTAGGAGAACATCCAGAGAGGCTGGTGACGATACATCACGCCACGTCTCATTACAATCAAACTTCAGAGGAAGACGACATTCGTCCAATCCATCCAGGATGAACAGGACTTTGAATTGATTCCTTCTTGTAAAGTTCAGTCCTTTTGTCTCTGGGAAAAACTGAGTTATAAGGTCCATCAAGCTTAGTTTTTCTTTCTCCTTTAAGTTCATCTCTCTGAATGGAAGAGGAAATATGAGGCTGATATCTTGATTTTCTTTTCCTTCAGCCCAGTCCAGAACAAACTTTTGCACAGAGACTGATTTTCCGATGCCAGCGACTCCTTTTGTCAGTACAGTTCGGATCTCCTCGTCTTGTTCAGATGCTTCAAACAAATTTTTGCATTCAACCTGTATCTCTTCTGCTTCATGACGCCTGGAAGCAACTTCAATCTGTCTCACCTCATGTTCAGTATTGACCTGTTCACTGCTACCCTGAGTGATATAGATATCTGTGTAGATGTTATTCAGAAGTGTGGAGTCACCATGCTTCGCAATTCCTTCAAACACGCATTGATACTTATTCTTTAGGCCACATTTCAGCTGAGGAATGAAGAACAGCTCATCTAAACACAGGAACAGAAAATAGATAGTTTTAATCTTTATTTTCTTTCCTCCATTTATAAGTGACAACCTGACAGATAATCATGAGTCTCTTACCTTCTAGAGCATCAGCAGCTTCATCTTGCTTCATCTCTCTCAGGTAATGTAGTGTGAGATCAAGAGCTGCTTCTTTAATACTGCATCTATTCTCATTAAAGTCCTTCAAAAAGTGTTGTGTGTTCTCTTTTTGTAATATTTTCTTAAACTTTTCAAGTTCATTCTTCAGAAATGTGATTATTTTGCTCTCAAGATCCTACAAACAAAGCAAGAAAAATAAGAGACATAACACAATTTAACCAGATCCACATCCATACTTGGTCAAACCTATTTATTCAGTAATTACAAATATTTTGTAAAAGAAACCAGTTAAAACATGTCAAACCAGTTAAAGCATTAACCTTGTTAAATGTATATCTTGTTTTGCCCTTGTGTTCAGCATTTTAGTTCTGCCCTTTGACCTAGTTTTCCCCAGTCTGTTTAAAGGTGCTCTAAGCGATTTTGGGTGATGTCACTTCTTGTTTACGTTCGAAGTATTGTCAAACAAAACGGAGGCTAGCTCAACCCTCCCTCCTCCTCATCCAGTCCCCTCCTCATCCAGTCCCCTCCTCCTCCCTTCCGTGCTTCCTGAAACAGGCTTTTCCGATGTAAATTTGGGACATTGCACGTTCCTTCTCCTTTCCCCTCTTCTTTGCTATTTGTTCATCAGAACGTCGTCTCTTTGGTCGTGTGTAGGCCATATCAAAATTCAAGAGAATATAATTCTAACGTTAGTCGTTGTTGTTGTCTAGGACATCTCTCCTCTAGCTAACTTCCCTCTTCATGCTTCTCTCTCCTCCACCCCCCACACCCCCGTTCATGTGCATGCGCACTAACCCCCCAACCCCCACCCCCAAATCATTCTTGTCGGTTATTGGCTGGAACACTGTTTGTTATGTTTTGTGGTAAAGGCTGGGCCAGTTTGTTTTTGTTGCCGTTTGTGGAGCCTGGGCTGTCTACAGAGACCGCGTTTTTTTTACAGTGTGTTCAGGGGACAGGCAGCTAGCGGATAGTGAGGAGACGTTTGCTGTATGTGACAAAAAAATGTTTCGCCCTCAAAAACGTGTGACATCGCTTGGAGCACCTTTAATTAGTCATTTCATTCACCTGTCGTCCATTAATTATATCATTCATTAGTTCCCTTTTTTTTGTCACATGTGTATGTATAACCTGTTCTCACCTATCCTCTGTTCGTCCTCAGTTGAAATAAGTGTTTGGTTGTGTTTATTCTTTGTTATTCTCCAAGTTTACTATTAAATATTACTCCAGTTAAATATCCTTCATCATGCACTTTAACTCAAACATTCCATAAAAAAAAAAAAAAAAAAGAGTGTTTGTTATAAATATAAACATTTATTAAAATGTGTTTTCCTACCTGGAAGATCCCTAGGAGACTCTTGGGGTTCCTGTGAGTCTGAACGTCTGAGTTTAATGTCTCACACTGAAGCCTGTTAGCCAATAAAATAAAATACTGCATTTTCAGAAAAATTTGTGTAGTTATTTTTAACAGAGAAAAGAAAAACATTAGCTATTTAAGTTTACACTGTTAAATGTATAGGATATATTTAAGAATAAATATTAAGGGTGCTCCGATCAGGACTTTTGGGGCGGATCACCGATCTTCAATGACAGGAATCTGCCGATACGATCACCGATAATGATTTATTTGAAGCCTTCTTTTTATTATGTAGAATTATTTATAGAATTATTTGTAGACATTTTACAAAAAAATCTAAAGAACTACAATTATCTCCCATAATCATATAAGAACAAATAAACAAATTTACAAGCAGTAGCACAAATAAATTAAGTAGAATAAAGATACAAATAAAATGTTTTAATGTTTGGCTGGATTGAGCGTCCATGAAGCGTCAGTAAGCAACCAGTTTTAATAACAATAAAATTTCTTTAAAACACCCATCAAGGCAAGGCGAGGCAAGTTTATTTATATAGCACATTTCATACACAATGGAAATTCAAAGTGCTTTACATAGAAGAAATTAAAATAATAAAAAGAAATAAGAATAATTAAAACAGTTTAGAAAAATAAAATAAAATAAAATAAAATACAGTACAGTACAAACAGTCGGACGAACAGCGGCACAGTGCTCATTCAGTAAATGCATAGCTAAACAGATGTGTTTATGTGTTTACATCATGTAAAAGTGTCACGGAATCACTCAATACACCTCAGCCAGCGTCAACTCAGCACACCTGGTCCCGATCACAATCACCTGAATTCTGATTCACAGCACCTGCACCTCATCACTTCACATCATGCTGACTCTGGATATAAACCCCAGTCATCTCACAGTTCACTGTCCGGTCTCGTCTTTAGACGTCTGTGACTCCCTGGCGCTGTTCCATTCCAGTCAGATTCCAAAAGAGTTTGACCTCTTATGCTTCCTTGCTATAAGGAGTTGCATACAGTGTATAAATAAACCTTTGTTACCGTTATCTCTGTGTCCTCGTTCATACAGTGTTGTGACAGAAGACCGGACCACACACTATGCAAGCTCCCTCGGCTTCTGAGATCCCCGCTTCATCCACCGATGCCTCTCGGAGTGCCACTGTTCATGCAGCCGACACCCAGCAACCGACACTTCAAGAAACTCTTATGGAATTTCGTCATACTCTTCAAACCTACCGACCTGCCTCAGTAAGTCCCATGGCCAAACCTGTTAATTATTCAGGCGACGGAGAGTGCAAAGGATTTCTTCTACAGTGCAAATTATACATGGAGGTAAACGCTGTTCAGTTCATTTCCGAAAAAGCCAAAATTGCTTTCATAATTTCCCTGCTCACAGGTCGAGCGTTGAACTGGGCTCAAGCTCTCTGGGATTCCAACGCACCTGCATTACAGTCTTTCAACGGGTTCCTTGATCATTTTAATACTGTATTTCCTCAATCATCCAATGCCATATCGGTTCACGATCAGTTATTTCGCCTACGACAAGGCAATTCTTCTGTTTCAGAATAAGCTCTGAAGTTTCGGACGATTGCTGCAAGCAGCGGATGGAATGAAATCGCTTTGACAGCTTATCGTCAAGGGCTCAACCCAGACATCTGTTTACAACTGGCCATTTATGACGACGCCATCGGGATTGAAAAACGCATCCAACGCTCGATACTCATAGCCCAACACCGTACTGCTTGCTTCCAAAATTCCTCTGCACGATCTCCTTGCCTCTCCATGCCCGTAAGCCCTCCAGTACCAGAGCCTATGGAAGTCGGCTCAGGACGACTAACTACAGCTCAACGTAATCGACGTCGTACCAATAACCTGTGTTTCTACTGTGGAGCTTCTGAACACTATCGTGCTGAATGTCCCGTTCGTCCCAGTCGTTCGGCGGTGAGTACAGTTGATCTACCATTTCCAGTATCTGACCTGAAGCAAACTCCAGTATTACTCACCTATCGAAAACATTCTATTCCAGCGAAAGCTCTGATTGACTCCGGTGCCGCGGGGAATTTCATCTCAGCCTCACTGCTCAACCGGTTGCAAGCTCGCCGTCAACGATTGAGTCATCCATTGAGTATACACTCCATCCTAGGAAAACCCCTCAGTAACAGAAGTATTCTTCACTGCAGTCCCGAGTTACAACTTTCCATCGGTTGTCTACATCAAGAAAGATGTTCATTACTGGTACTGGAGGGCTCCACATCTGATGTCGTTCTGGGACTCCCGTGGCTTAACCAGCACTCGCCCGACATCTGCTGGACATCTGGAGAGGTACGCCATTGGAGTGATTACTGCAAATTGCATTGTCTACGTCCCGTCAAGAAGAACTCAACTACTCCGTCTCTATCCACTTTTCCTGCCATCCTGGGTTCAACCTCCATCGAGAGTCCGGCCACAGATGCACCTCCCAAGATTCCGCCAGAATACCGGGCGTTCCAGGACGTGTTTAGCAAGCAACTCGCCACCAATCTTCCACCTCACCGGCCATGGGACTGCGCAATTGACCTACTGCCTGGGGCCACTCTACCGCATGGGAAAGTTTACCCATTGTCCATCCCGGAGCAGAAGGCCATGGAGGAGTACGTGGAGGAAGCTTTACGCCAAGGATACATTCGACCATCTACGTCCCCTGCCGCTTCAAGCTTCTTCTTCGTCGGAAAAAAAGATGGAGGACTCCGTCCATGTATTGATTATCGCATCCTTAATGCTGCTACAGTCAAATACAGATATCCGTTACCACTGGTGCCTTCTGCTCTTTAACAGCGCCGTTCGGCAAAAATTTTCACCAAACTCGACTTGAGAAGTGATAACAACCTGGTTCGTATCCGTGAAGGAGACGAGTGGAAGACGGCCTTTATCACTCCTGCGGGGCACTACGAATATCGGGTTATGCCTTTCGGCCTTTCCAACAGTCCAGCGATCTTCCAGGGCTTCATGAATGAGATCTTCCGAGATATGCTCCACCGGTTTGTGATCATCTACATTGATGACATCCTGATCTACTCCTCCAACCTCGATGAACACATCCTAACAGGTGAAAAAAGTCCTAAAACGTCTCCGTGAGTACCAGCTATACCTGAAGTTAGAAAAATGCGAATTCCATCAAGAATCCATGCACTTCCTTGGGTATGTAATCCGTCCAGATGGCATCTCCATGGATCAAAGTAAAGTGGAAGCTGTGACCAATTGGCCTAAGCCTCAAACCCTGAAAGAGCTGCAACGCTTTCTTGGCTTTGCCAGTTTTTATCGCCGGTTCATCCGCGACTACAGTAAGATCTGCGCCCCGGTAACATCCATGGTGAAGAAGGGTACCAAGCAGTTAACCTGGTCTACGGAGGCGTATAAAGCCTTTGAAAATCTCAAAGAAGCCTTCAGTTCTGCTCCTATGCTGAGGCATCCCGATCCTGAACTACCATTCCTAGTGGAAGTAGACGCCTCCACCAACGGAGTTGGAGCAGTTTTATCCCAGCGGCAGGGGACCCCTCCACGACTTCATCCATGTGCTTTCTTTTCACGTAAGATGTCCCCGGCGGAGCAGAATTACGATGTCGGCAACCGAGAACTCCTGGCCATTAAGTTGGCGCTAGAGGAGTGGAGACACTGGTTGGAGGGAGCCAATCATCCGTTCCAAGTGATTACAGATCACCGCAACCTTGAGTATCTCCGGGAAGCCAAGAGATTAAATCCCCGCCAGGCCAGGTGGGCTCTTTTCTTCACACGCTTTAACTTCACGGTTACCTACCGTCCTGGTTCCAAGAATCTCAGAGCAGATGCTCTGTCACGTCTCTATCAATCTGAGACCTCCACTGAGATCAACGAAACTATCCTCCCTCCAACTATGATTGTCAGCCCCATCCAGTGGAACATCGACGAACTCATAGCCGACGCCACCCTTGCCGAACCTGCTCAGCCGGGGGGTCCTGAGGGGAAGGTTTTCGTACCCACCAATCTCCGTCTTCCCCTCATGGACTCTCTACACACCTCTCCGGGATCTGGACACCCAGGCAGCCAACAAACCCTCTCACTCCTTCAACAACGCTACTGGTGGCCCAGCATGGCTCAGGATACCTCCCGATACGTGCAGGGATGCACCGCTTGTGCTATGGCCAAAGTACCCCGACGTCTCCCAGAAGGGAAGCTCATGCCTCGAGGCATAACGAGGCAAGTCAATGAAGTCACGTATCGGCTCGCACTACCCCGTCATTACAGGATTGCACCCACTTTTCATGTGTCACTGTTAAAACCTTACACTGCACCTCTCTCTTCCCCTTCCACAGAAGCTGATGCTGGTGAAGTGCCTCCTCCACCAGTGGACCCCACAGACGAAGCCGTGGATCAGGTCCACACCATTCTGGATTCCCGACGACGGGGGGGCCAACTGCAGTATCTCGTGGACTGGGAGGGTTTCGGACCGGAGGAGCGCTGTTGGGTACACCCGGACGACATCTTAGACATTCCTCCAAGACGTTCACCGTGAACACCCGGATCGTCCAGCCCCCCGTCCTAGGGGTCGCCCTCGTCATCGGGGTGTACGGCCCTCAGGAGCTGGCCGTGGAGGAGGGGGTACTGTCACGGAATCACTCAATACACCTCAGCCAGCGTCAACTCAGCACACCTGGTCCCGATCACAATCACCTGAATTCTGATTCACAGCACCTGCACCTCATCACTTCACATCATGCTGACTCTGGATATAAACCCCAGTCATCTCACAGTTCACTGTCCGGTCTCGTCTTTAGACGTCTGTGACTCCCTGGCGCTGTTCCATTCCAGTCAGATTCCAAAATGACCTTGATATCCCGCAAGTATTCTCCAGTTCAAGACTTTCAGTATCTCTCTGTGAATTCTCAGGCAGCATCTGTGATCTGTGTTTACCCAGGAATCCCAAGACCAAGACCAGTCCTGTTGACTCCGCTAGCAAAGCTTCACGTATTCCAGCCCTGTGTCCAGAGTGACTGTATCTGTTTCATGCATTCAAGAGACTCTAAGTTCAACGTTATATTCCCTGAGTTTGACCTCTTATGCTTCCTTGCTATAAGGAGTTGCATACAGTGTATAAATAAACCTTTGTTACCGTTATCTCTGTGTCCTCGTTCATACAGTGTTGTGACAAAAAGAACATATTCAAACCAACAGATGCACAATATTAAATTAATGTAATTCACCAGATTTAGAGAGGGAGGAACATAAAACAAAATCTAAGAAAAATCAATGGTTGCTGAAACTTGCCAAGGCCTAGTTTCTCAACTGTTTATGTTGACTTAAAGGTTAAGATCTCGCCAAAATGCAACATAGGGTCTTTTTTGTTAATCTACCCGAGGCAAACTTTCGTTTAAAAGCATAATTAGAATGGAAACGCCACTTAAGTTTGACCGTATTTTCGTTTTCGGTCAAATTGCCTTTTGAATGGAAGTACATGGGGCACTTCTATGATAGTGTGACGTTTCTTTTGTTTAATATTCATTGTATTCTATTTATACATATTTTTGTTAAGGACTTTTATTTTGGTGTTGAGTCCTCAGAGAAAGAGGATGATGTAATGAGAGGGGAGGAGTTTTGTGCGGGAGAGAAGTGTAGTGTTGCTCTGCTCCCCAGTTCTAACACTCTGCTCAAAAGTTGTTAGCCGTCAATATTTCAAGTCCATCGTCATTCTTGAGATTAATCCATGGACAGTTAAACCCCACGCCTTACATATTTATTGGTGGCAGCGGTGATTGTCTCCGGCCTCTTTGGAGAAGTTGCTGTTAAACGGGTACGGACGCGTTTTGCTTAACGTGTAACGTTTTCATTTACATGGACTGTATTCAGACGGACTATATTTATAACTTTAGAGCAGCTTTATTGTTTTCACCATCGTTTGAGTTTTCTTTTCATGTGTAGTTATTTATTTCGTTTTATTTTGGTTAAAACATTTTTTTTTTTTTTTTTATAATTAAAGAAGACGCCTGCATCTTGATGGTTTGAAGTTGGCTCATCGCCAGGATTTGACGACGCTCACTTTTTCTGAAACGTGCGCACGTCTCCCTCCTGTGGCGGACTTCGGTAACTGCACATAGCCGAGAGTAAAAGGAGAAAGCACTGCAAATAAGACTTCTAAAATAGACTTATTTTACGTGTTCATCTACTTTTTTTTATATTCATCCTCACTACAAAAGTTACAGTATAAGTCTAACTTGCAGACAGTCTTTATAAATAAAAGACTTTGCTGGTACTGGCCTGGTTGGTACAATTGCATTGGCATCACTCTTTTCAAACATGGCTGAAGACAATGTAACAACCCCACAAGTGCACTTCAGAGCTGTTTTACCTCCAGACTTCACTGGGGATGGCAACGAAAGCTTTTCTCAATGGGCTCGTCGTTTTCAAGTATGCTGTGAGACCTCAGGTATGGACAAACCACCGCGTCAGAGTAACGAGCCACTGGAAGTGTATGCTGCTGAATTGACCCGCCTTGTTCACCAGGCTTTTCCAGATTATGGAGAATCTGCCATCAAAGGTGAAATTTTGCGACGCTTTATAGCTGGACTTGAACTTTCATTGCAAACTAAACTGTATGAGTTTGGTTTAACTACACCTGAGGATGCGATTAAAGTAGCTGGTCGGTGTGAGAGGGCACGTTCCACAGTCACTGAGCCTTTTCCACTGCCGACATCCTCTGCACCTCAACCTGCCGAGGTACACAGCCTCACAACTGAGTCTGCCAATATGCTCGCAGCGCAGCTCAGTGACCTCCATCTGAAAGTAGACAAACTTCAGTCTGTCGTGACTATGTTGACGCAGCCTAAGCCTCATCACACCAGTGCTGTCTCACCTCCTGATCGTCACTTCACCTATCGTCAGAGATCACCTTCACTTGACAGAGTGAAAGACAATCACTATATGCCATCTTCTCGTTATCAACATTTAACCGCATCTGATGAGCCCTACTTTAGAGGAAGATCTCCTGTACGTTCCAGTACCAGTCATTGCAGACTACATGGGAGCCCCGGGCCAAGTTATCGTCAGCAGCAGCAAGGGTATGACAGACCCTTACGATACGACAGTAGAGAGACCCACTTTAGCCCTCAGCAGAGATATACTGCATACGATGACTCAGTGCCTTCTCAACCCAGCTACAGGCATCAACTGAAGGATGACAGCAGCCCAGGTGAGAACCGAGATCGATGGAGGGATGAGCAGTATCACAGACGTCGCTCTCCAAGTCCACAACGACCCCATTCACGCCATGTACACTTCGTCGAACATCAGCATTCGGGAAACGAGTGGTAGCTGGAGATGAGGGCCAATCTTCAGTTCAACTGTCAGCGGCCCATAGCAACAATGCAGTCACATCTGTGGACACCACAGTCTGGACACCTTACATAAAAGGCCTCGTCGAGGACCAAGAAGTCAGTATTTTCCTTGACACGGGTGCTGGTTTGTCACTCATCAGTGAGGCCTTACGTCAACGCATTCCTGCACTTAAACATCGCCCCTTACTGAAAAGTTTCCAGGTGGCACACACACTGACAGGACAACAGCTAGACATTTTAGGCTCATTATCTGTCACATTACGTCTGGGGTCACACATATTCAGTATGAACATGTATGTCGTAAGAGACTCTAGACAGGACGCTCTTCTTGGGTGGGACTTTTTCAAAATGCATGGTGCTTCAATTGACACAGCCTCTGGTGTTTTTTTGTTCAAGAATGACAAAATTTCACTTCTCAGTTCCTCCCAAGCACTGCCTTTTTGCTGTAATGTGTTCCTTCTCTCACAGGTCTCAGTCCCCACTTTGACAGAGATAGTTGTTCCTGCCTCTGTAGCATGTACCTCAGAAACAGGAAGTCAGCTACATGGTTTTCAAGGTATTCTGGAACCACATGTGACCTTTGACACAGATTTAGCTGTTGCTCGTAGATTCTCTAATGTCGAAAATGGGCTCACAGTAGTTCATCTGCTTAATCCTACACACCAAGACATTGAGTTGCCCAAACAGACCCATTTGGGTAAGTTCTACACTGTGCGTGACATGCCTTCTGATTTCTATAAGCCTGTGGACGGTCCTTTAGCTCAGGTTAACCTGCCAAGCCCTTCATGCCGATTACCTGATGTTCGCATAGGTACAGACATTCTTACTCCCAATGAGTTAGAAGTAGTCAACTCCCTCCTACAAGAGAACTGTGATGTATTCAGTACTTCCTCTACTGATCTAGGTAGAACTGATTTGATTAAGCATAGCATACACACATCCTCCACATCCCCTGTGCGTCAGGGAGCATACCGTACATCTCCTGTCGTGCGAGAGGAAATCCACAGACAAGTACAGAAACTCCTTGATGCTGACTTAATTGAGCCTAGCCATAGCCCATGGGCCTCCCCAGTGATACTTGTTCATAAGAAGGATGGGTCTTACAGATTTTGTATTGATTATAGGCGTTTGAACTCGATAACCATCAAAGATGCACATCCACTGCCACGTGTGGATGACAGTTTAGATGCCCTTTCTGGAGCCACCTTGTTTAGCACTCTAGATTTGTCGAGTGGCTATTGACTCAAATGGATGATGCTAGTAAAGAAAAAACTGCCTTTACTACAGGAGATTCCCTCTATCAGTTTAACCCTCTGGGGTCGGCAAACGCGCCCCCCGCGTTTTGCTGGATTATCTTCACATAGTAGCACAATAAACTTAAATTACTTAAAAAGAAATATAAAAAAAGAATCTGTGATATTTCTACTTTTGTATGTGTCCACTTACAATCAAATCAAAACATTCTGCTTTTGTAAAATAAAGAAAATAAACAGGGTGTGCTTTCTGCCTCTCCGTCACGGTGAACTTTTTTTTCTTGAGCACGTCTATAAACTGAAACAAAACTCAGCGAATACTTGTCACACATTTATGAGCCATATATCTTTATAAATATTTAAGTGTGTACTTTTAAATGATCGGATTCAAACTGAAAACAAATATTCTCTGTTTAAGTAATATGTATAAAACCAACAAGATGTCCAGTATCTCAAACGCTTGCTCATTATATTTAATTTGACCACGCCCACCCACGCAAAAGAGATTCACATGCAAATCTCCACGTGGAACGCGATCGCGCTCATTACCTCAAAAACAAAACACCAAAAAACTTCACAAGTCTCTGCTTTTCGTTGAGTTTGAAAGACGCGCCGTGAGCTTACATTGGATTTACCTCAGAAGAAGAAGAACGCGATTTGAAGACAGGAAAGATGTAAGGTAAGAAATTCTTACATATTAGTTTGTTATTGTTGCTTAAACTTCACATTGCAGTTGAACTGTTGCTAGATATATGGTGAATATTATAATATTTAGACCCGTGTTTACTGTTAAATACTGTGTTTGTGGATATCTGCTCAAACGTAGATATTAGTGGTGTCAACAATAATCGATTCGGCGATGCATCGCAATGCGGGGCATGCACGATTCAGCATCGATGCGGCAAAGTGCCATAATCGATTATGTCACTGTTTTAGGGGTGTAACGGTACGCGTATTCGTACTAAACCGTTCGGTACAAGGCACGCATTTTCAAACCGAATGGTTATTTCAAATGTAAGCACATCGCGAGCGCGCTCATAATGTAGACACTGGCGCGACCACAACATCAAATGGTAAACGCAATGTAAGCGGAATGAAACTGAGCTACTCGTGACGGACTGTTTATCAGTTTGGACCAACGCAGCGCGAGCCGATCTTATACTACACAACGCTAAGAGATCCAGTAAAGAAAGCATTTGAACTCGCCACTAAAGTAATAACATCGCTGCGAGATCTAGTGAGAAACATTCACATTTCTCCGTTATTAACGGATCAAACAGCGCTGACGTGGAAACCAGGAAGAAACATTGTGACATGAATGAACTATCCAGTGTCCACAGATCTGCAATATTCACCATGGATTTACTGTAGTAACACTAACTGCAACTTTGGAAGTTTGGCAGGAATAGTAGGCTATAATGCTTTCAAGTAACGTTATGACGGATTTATTTCGACATTATGAATAACATTGCTGCCCTCAAATGTTAATCTGAACTAAAATAAAGGAGCTGTTTTGTTTTATATGCTCCTAAGAAGAGTCAATTATAGCTCCATCATTGCTCAAAGAAAAAAAGTCATACTTTATGATGTTAGTTCTAATAAAAAAAATTAAATAATTTTTTTTATTTTTGCTGTATCGAAAACGTACCGAACCGTGACACAAGTGTATCGTATTGAACCGAACCATGAATTTCGTGAACCGTTACACCCTACACTGTTTATTTTCTGGCCTTGAGTTGGACAATAAAGTTGAAATTTAATTTCAAATGGTTCTCAAGCAGAGAGAAGAGAAACATTTCTCATTCAAAGCACTGAAATCAGTTATTTATGCTTTCTTTTTCAGGTTTGAAAATGCCATATCCAATACCCTGTACCATTCAATTTTATTTTATTTAATGACATTTATGTCAAAGATACAGGAGAGTGATAATACACACATAGCAGCCAATAAAATCTGTTGTTCAATATCTGACTGCTTGTATTGCCTCATGACTGATGAAAATGTTGCCTTGTTGTGTGCAGTAGAATTTTGATGCATCGCAATGCATCGTAGAATCGAATTGAATCGAATCGTTACCTGGTGAATTGTAATCGAATCGAATCGTGAGGGCAGTGCCAATGCACACCCCTAGTAGATATGTATAATATGGTAACCATAATGTTTCTTATTCTGGAGCGCGCTGTGCGTTTGAATGTATCATATTTTGGAGCATGCTGTGCGTTTGAATGTATCATATTTTGGAGCGCTATCACGTTTGAAAAGCAAAACGCACCAAACATTAGGCTTTGTTTTTACTATTATCTCATTTCATATCATCATAACGACTGGAAACATTTGAAGTAACATATGATAATCAATATATTTTTCTCTAGCGTAGTTGTTACTGAAATCTGTTGGAAGATTTATAGGCTGCTATAGGTTATTGTTATTATTATTTTATGCAGCACTGCGCATAGCCTATGGCTACAAGGCACAGCAAACCTGGTGTTCTTTATATTATATATTGTTGGAAACATTTGTTTGTGTGTGTGTGTGTGTGTGTGTGTGTGTGTGTGTATTCTGTGAATTTTAAAGAGCAATTTTAACCAGAAAAATCAAAAATGTATTTCCAAAATCGTGGCCTATAGTTTCTCTTGATACCAGTATGTTCACTTTTTTTTTTTCTGCTGACTTCAACATTCACATGAGTCTCTGTATATGAACATGGTAAAGTGAAAATCAAACACCTTGGAAATGAAAGGTATGTACAATGTTTTTAGGAATGGCACAAAGGTCTCTGTCTTTGTATCATTGTTTTCAATGTGCTCTTTTGTCATTTGTTGTGTATCTTTGGATTATGTTGTGTTGTAAATAAATCCAAACAATCAAACAGCCATTCTTTTTTAAATCTCCTCATTCTTTGTACAAGGTTGCTCAGAATGACAGGGCCTGATAGCTCCTAATAGGGCCGTTAGGGGAGGGTCTTTGTCTTTCTCAGGTGTGAAAACAATACATATTAATGACATGATCATACCTCCTGCATAAAGCTTTCTCACACAAAACACGTTGTACAAATTTTAAATCAATATATTGTCTTATCTGAATGAGCAGTCAGGGTGATTTTCACATAGTTTTGGAGCAAATATTCTAGGCTACGTGATACAATTTTCAAAAGTCTTGTGAAGAAATAATCAGTATGGGTTTCATGGCCTTATTTCAGTGTGTCACGTTTTGGGTTTGTTCATGCCTTGTTTCCATGTCTGTCATGTGATCCTGCCATGTCTTGTCATTGGTTAATTGTCTGATCATTGTTCACAGGTCACATTGGTTCCCTTGTCTTGTCATTAGTCTGTGTATTTAAGCCCTCATGTTTGCCATGTGTCTTTGTCAAGTATTGTTTCCTGTAGTCTGCTGTTGTGCCATGTTCATGTTCATGCTTTGGTTTTTGTTTTCATGCCACGCCATGTTTTTGTTTCATGTTTTGTTTTTGTTATAATAAACTGCACTTGGGTTCTCATCTTTCAACTTGCCTCCAGTGGACCTCTTATTACAGAATACTTGACCAACAACAATGAACCCAGCGGTTTCCCTCCTGAACCTACGCCAGGGGAATCTTCCCATTGAATCGTATGTGGCAGAATTTTGTGAACTCTCTCACCTGGTGGACTTTAATCATGTGGCGCTCAAAGACATTTTTAGGGTAGGTTTGAATGAGCCTGTTTGCTACCAGCTACCTGGGGGAAAAATTAATTGGTCTCTGGCACAATACATGGACTATGCCCTATTATTGAGCGGTTCCTCATTTACTGTGGGCTTTGAGGAGAAGCCACACAAACCAACAGTATCTGCCAAGCCTGAGCCACTTCACGTCATGCCTGCCAAGCCTGAGCCACTTCATGTCATGCCTGCCAAGCCTGAATCTCTTCATGTCATGTCTGCCAAGCCTGAGTCTCTTCATGTCATGTCTGCCAAGCCTGAGTCTCTTCATGTCATGTCTGCCAAGCCTGAATCTCTTCACGTCATGTCTACCATGTCTGGGTCTATTCATGTCATGCCTGCCAAACCTGAATCTCTTCATGTCATGTCTGCCAAGCCTGAATCTCTTCATGTCATGTCTGCCAAGCCTGAATCTCTTCATGTCATGTCTGCCATGTCTGGGCTTCTTCACGTCATGCCTGCCAAGTCTGAGTCTATTCACGCCACGTCGGCCGCCGAGCCGGTGTCTCCTAACAAGAAGGCTGCCGCCGAGCCTGTCTCTCCTGACAAGATGGCCGCCGTCGAGCCTGTGTCTCCTGACAAGATGGCCGCCGCCGAGCCTGTGTCTCCTGACAAGATGGCCGCCGCCGAGCCTGTGTCTCCTGACAAGATGGCCGCCGCCACACCTGAACCTGAGCCCTCAGCAGAGATGACCGCCGCCACGCCTGAACCTGAGCCCTCAGCAAGGATGGCTGCCACTAATCTTGAACCCTCAGTTATGGCTACACTAACAGTTATGGCCACAGCCATATGGTGTGTGTGGTCGGTGCACACATTTGATGTTCACGTCACGTCTGCCGAGCCAGAGCCTGTTCACGTCACGTCTGCCGAGCCAGAGCCTGTTCACGTCACGTCTGCCGAGCTAGAGCCTGTTCACGTCACGACTGCTGAGACTTTCCACGTC
Organism: Rutilus rutilus; assembly: GCA_021464565.1. Taxonomy (NCBI): domain Eukaryota; kingdom Metazoa; phylum Chordata; class Actinopteri; order Cypriniformes; family Leuciscidae; genus Rutilus; species Rutilus rutilus. Next base: position 130,579 of record JAJAQA010000029.1, read on the forward strand.
ATTTCTGTTCTTGAGCCATTGTCTGTTCCAGCCCATAACCCCATAGCTGTCCCCAAGAAAAAAAAAATTTTTTGGGGGGGGGGGGGGGGCAGTAGGGTCCTTGATAGGTCTCCTGAACTGTCTGGTCCACCTTGGCCACCTGAACTGTCTGGTCCACCTTGGACACCTGAACTGTCTGGTCCACCCTGGCCACCTGAACTGTCTGGTCCACCCTGGCCACCTGAACTGTCTGGTCCACCCTGGCCACCTGAACTGTCTGGTCCACCTTGGCCACCTGAACTGTCTGATCCACCCTGGCCACCTGAACTGTCTGGTCCGCCCTGGCTTCCTGCACTGCCGGATCCGCCCTGGCTTCCCGCACTGCCGGATCCGCCCACGCCTTGCCACGGCCAAGGTCCGCCCACGCCTTGCCACGGCCCAGGTCCGCCCACGCCTTGCCACGGCCCAGGTCCGCCCACGCCTTGCCACGGCCCAGGTCCGCCCACGCCATGCCACGACCCAGGCCCGTCCACGCCATGCCACGTCCCTTGTCCTGTCCCCCTGCACGGGCCTGGCCCACCATCCCTCCCCCATGACCTCCTCCATTCCACCACCCTCCTGGTATTATGTTGTGTTCTGGTTTTGTTGGGCGTCGGGAGACGCCCTTAGAGGGGGGGGATTCTGTCACGTTTTGGGTTTGTTCATGCCTTGTTTCCATGTCTGTCATGTGATCCTGCCATGTCTTGTCATTGGTTAATTGTCTGATCATTGTTCACAGGTGTCCCTTGTCTTGTCATTAGTCTGTGTATTTAAGCCCTCATGTTTGCCATGTGTCTTTGTCAAGTATTGTTTCCTGTAGTCTGCTGTTGTGCTGCATGTTCATGTTCATGCTTTGGTTTTTGTTTTTTGTTTTCATGCCACGCCATGTTTTTGTTTCATGTTTTGTTTTTGTTATAATAAACTGCACTTGGGTTCTCATCTTTCAACTTGCCTCCAGTGGACCTCTTATTACACAGTGACAATTTTCTTTTGTATTTTCACAAACCACGCATAAATGTCATTATCTCAAAACTACAAACTTTTACATACATGCTGCTGATATATTATTGTAGCAGAGTTTGTGCTGAATACAGTGTAATAAGACTTTAGCAATGACAATGTCACAAGTAACAGAAATAAGCACAAATGTCATAGCATGTCAGAACACCTCCAGGGCCAGAAAACCCCTCAGACCCCTTAAGGTCATGCCAATGGGCCTTACTAATGCCCCCCCCCCCCCCCCCCCCCCCCCAACATTTCAGAGGTTGATGGAGCTTGTTCTCCATGGCCTCCACTGGTCTAAGACTCTGGTTTATCTCGATGACATCATAGGCTTCAGTAAGACCTTTAAAGATCACATTCACGATCTCGCTGAAGTGTTTGGTAGATTGCGGCAGGCCAGTCTCAAACTCCATCCTCAAAAGTGTCAGCTTTTCAAGCAATCTGTACTCTTTCTAGGACATGTGGTGTCAAAGGATGGCATTCAACCTGACCCCAAAGTGACTGAGAAAGTGCTGAATTGGCCTCGTCCAACTACACCTACAGAAGTTAGAGCTTTCATAGGCCTCTGTTCATACTATCGCCGGTTTATCAGAGACTTTTCGGAAAAGGCAGCCCCTTTACACATTCTGACAGAACATACCAAATTCACATGGAGTGAACAATGTTAGGACACATTTCAGTATTTTCGCCATGCTCTATCCTCCCCTCCTATTCTCACCTACCCTGATTTTAGCAAGTCTTTTATTCTCTATACGGACGCATCTCACCATGCGATTGGCTCCGTGCTTGCATAACAGCAACAGGGTGTTGAAAAGGTAGTAGCCTATGCCAGTCATGTGCTAAGCACAACAGAGCGTAACTGGTCCACCTTTGACAGAGAATGGTGGGCTGTTGTTTGGTCTGTTTGACATTTTTCACACTACTTGCAAGGATGCCCTTTTGTGATTGTTACAGACCATCGCCCCTTGTTAGGGTTAAAGACAATGCCTATTGATCAAGATCCAGCGTTGGGCAACGTTGGGTATTGGAGCTTGACGTGTACAATTGGGTCATAAAACACCGGAATGACGTAAAGCACAGAAAAATGCAGATTCACTATCTAGACGCCCGAGTCACAGTGATACTCTTCCTTCTGTTCCCGCAATGTCAGACGAACCAGAACCTTCTGTAGACACCGCCCCTCTTACCGCTCATGCTGTCATAGACCTTTCTCAGACTTTGTCAGTCGATCTTGCACAGTGTCAGAAAGATGATGTCACACTGAGGACAGTGAGTGAATGGTTGAAGGAAGAAAAGAGACCCCCAGCTTGGGTTCTAAAGAAAGGTTCGACAGAGCTCAAAGTGTACTGGCGACAGTTTGATAGACTGCATTTGCAGGATGGAAAAATCTACCGTTTTGCCTGTAACAAACCAAAAGAGTCACCCTCTCTTCATAGTCATTCCCAGTAAAGCTGTCCCCCAGGTATTACAGTTTTTACATGGTCATTCCACTGTAGGTCACCTTGGCTATAAAAATACACTTGCAAGGGGCAGGGAGCATTTCTATTGGCCATATATGGCTAGAGACATAGAAAACTACTGCCAACAGTGTGTTTCCTGCCAGTCTAGATCTATGCCAGTCCCACATCGAGTAGCTCACTTACAGACTATTCATGCCAATCATCCTTTTGAAAAGGTGGCAGCTGACATTACTGAGCTTCATGTGACACCATCAGGCCATAGATATGTCCTTGTTCTTCAAGACTATTTCACCAAGTACATGAATTTGTACCCCATGAAGGACCAAAGAGCTGTAACGGTGGCACACTGTATTTTTGAACAGTATGTCACAGAGCATGGTGTTTCTGAATGCCTTCATACAGATCAAGGCCGCCAGTTTGAGGCAGATTTAATTCAGGAGTTGTGTTACAAGTTGGGTGTCACCAAAACTAGGACTTCTCCTTATCATCCTGAGGGAGATGGTTTAATTGAAAGATTCAATCGGACCCTGAAAGACCAATTGAGTAAATGTCTGTATCAGCAAACAGAGCCATGTTGAGGTCAATCCAGTTCTCTTACAATACCAGTGTGCACAGCAGTACTGGATACACCCCTTTTTTCCTCGTTCATGGACGTGAAGCCAGACTGCCTGTTCATTTATTCTTTCCTTGTCCTACTGAAGCTTCTACTGCCTCTGCTGGAACCCCGGCAGAGTATGCTACGTCTGTCTACAGGAAACTGCAGTTTGCATTCAAGTTGCGTCAGGAGAATCAGGAAAATGCTCATGTACAGCAAAAAGCTCAATATGACAAAAAGGCCAAATTCACCACGTACAGTGTGGGAGACTTGGTTTGGCTGAATGATCCTGCTCATTCCCGATGTAAACTGGCCCCACGCTGGCAAGGACCCTACATTGTAACACAAACTGTCCAGCCTGCCGATGGTTATCCTGTGCTGTATGCTATTCAGCCAAAAGGTTTTCCTGAAAAGACACCAAAAGTGGTACATCATAACTGTCTTAAACCCTACCTGCCTTCCACATATAAGCTGGGGCGTACAGCATCAGATGCATCGTCTCCCATTACACAGACTGTTGAAAAGGAAGTACCCCCTAGCACTTCTAATTCTTCTATGCTTGCTGTCCGAGAGAACTTGCCTTCTGTTGTCTTTACTGGAGAAGTCCCCAATCAGAGTCCAACTAGGTCATTGTTTGTGGGACAGTCACCGCTGAGCGTAACTCAAAACACTGGACAGTCTCATGTCCCTCAGTCTGATAATATAGACACTGTATCCGCAAAAGGGGGCTGTCCTACTGCTGTGGCTCCACAGGCTGTTCTAGACTCTAGACCGTTAGGTCGCAGGTCTGTCAAATTGCCTTGCAAAGTTCAAAGACTATGTTGTGAAGTAAAAGAAAGAAGAAAAAAAGAAAAAGGGTTATCCATCCTTTGCTTTATAACTTTTGCTGAAATCCTTGCATGTCTTGGACTACAGACCATATTGTGTTTATTGAAACTTTTGGTTTTAGTGCACCAATAATCTGCACATTGCTTTGCCTGGTTTATTAATGACATTGTTATTTTCTGTATGTTGAAAACGTGGACGTTTCTTTTCCCACAGGGTAACTAATGTGACGTTTCTTTTGTTTAATATTCATTGTATTCTATTTATACATATCTTTGTTAAGGACTTTTATTTTGGTGTTGAGTCCTCAGAGAAAGAGGATGATGTAATGAGAGGGGAGGAGTTTTGAGGAGTCGAGGAGTTTTGTGCGGGAGAGAAGTGTGGTGTTGCTCTACCTCCCAGTTCTAACACTCTGCTCAATAAAGTTGTTAGCCGTCAATATTTCAAGTCCATCGTCATTCTTGAGATTAATCCATGGACAGTTAAACCCCACGCCTTACAATAGCATCAAATCGCTATTTTTAAAACACTAAGAAGGCTTGACACAACATAAAACTTTGCTGGAAGTACATTGAGAACATTGTTTGTGTACACAAAGTTTACTAAAAAGAAAGATTTTGGGCAAATCACTGTGTTTCCGTCCGCCGGCATTTTGACAGTCAAAAATAGTCGATCTCTGAAAGCGAATTAACTGACTCTGTATTTTCGTATTGTTTCTTATATGACGATCCTTTTTCAAATACAAGGTCAACAATGATTTTCACTAACGACAAAATAACAAATTATCCGTGAATTTATATGGAACTAAGCTTTAGGAGCTTTCCATCTTTACTCTCCTCACAATAACAATCGGTAGCCGATCAATCGGAGCACCCCTAATAAATATATAGTGAATTCTGTATTGACAATAGGTTTTTTAATATGCTGTGCAACAGTGGCGGCTCCAGGATTTTAGGGACAATGGCCCTCATTTATCATTCTTGCGTAGAAACGGGCGTATATGTTGGCGTAAGATTATGCTTACACTCCTCTCACCGCCTGATTTATGAAGCTGTGCGTACCTTTGAAATCCAGGTGTACGCAATAACTGCCCTTGATAAATGCCGCGGCTGAAAACGATCGTCATTAGAATAACACGCCCCTATATATTCAAGTCTCTGCTTCGCCCACGCCCTCATTTTACGCCATGGACACACGGAAGACGGCAAAGAAAAGAAACTTCTCCGACGTTGGATGAGCAAATGACCTATCACAATGCATTATTTTACAGCACGTGTTTTGAAACAATTAGCATTTAATTTCGTATCACGTCACATGTATTGGGGTGTACAATAATGATAATGATGTGATGTGGAGTACCATTCATTCACATTAATAATTGCATGACAATTTGTAATATTCTTATTATTATAATTATGATTTTTATTATTAATGACGCTTATTGTTATTTAGAAGAAGAATGTCGTTATTATTATTATTTGTATTATTATTATTATTATTATTTAAAAGAAGAAGAATGTCATTTTTATTATTTTGTCAGTCTGAATTATTTTTTTGGTCATTGAAAGCCTTTCATTACTGAACACAAAAAAGATGTATAGACTACTTTGCCTGGAGTGTTATAAAGTTGTGGATGGTTGTCCTTTTTAAAAAGTCTTTTGTCTTTTATTTTTAGTGTTCGCATTTATGAGGAAAAAACACATTTCATACGGATTACATCGTTTTATTTTGTTTTGAATGGTTCTGTTTAAAAGTAGAGATTTCTGTAGATAATAGATATATTTCTTTTTTTTTTTTAGGTGTGTGAGGCGAGTAGGCTACTTTATACGTTGAGTATCGGTTCATGGATGATAGCTTAACGTTAGCTCCAGTTCAGGCGCTGACGCCTCCGTGTCGTGATTATCTCTGCTATTTACTTTTTATTTATTAAATCCAGAAAATTGGATAATGAAACACTGATTAAAATTAAGATACAATTAATACAAAACGAAATTCACTTTAAAGAAAGGCTTTGTGCTTTCTGTTTGAGGTCTAATTTGTGAAAGTTTTAAAGCATGCCGTTTTCAGAGCGGTCGCATCCGTTATGGATAACTGTCACGTAACATTGTATTTCTCTCCGGCGCGTTCACTACTGAGAAGATCGCGAGTCAGACTTCATCTTTGCAGCCGACACAGAAAACCAAATGTTTTTTATTGGTTTATTAAGTAGCCTACAAACAGGCGAGTTATGAAAAAATGAGTGTGAGGGATTTGTTCACTTCACACAAAAAGATCTTGGAATGAGATGGCTAACTGTAGTAGCGTTTAGTCCACTGTCTATAATAGCCTAATTTAGAGATCACTTTTTTTTTTAACCGACTACCGACAACTTTAATCGGTTAACGTTGATACGGTCAACCATCGGTCAAACGGTCATCGGTTAACATCCCTATGTTGTTATTTTTTTTACAGTGGGTCATAATATATCATATCTTTTAGTTTGTCAGTGCGTTTTGTGGTGTTAGGAATTGTTGTTCTGCGCATTTCCACACTAACTCAAAACGTGCGTACATGTACACCACCTCCTGGTGCTGGCGTAGGATTTGAGCGTGCCGTACGCCAACGTCCATATTGATAAATCTCAAAGTCACCGTGGTTTTGGGTGTACGCCAGGTGTACGCTGGAAATTTGGTGTACGCACTTTTGATAAATGAGGGCCAATATGTCTGTTGTAATCTTCTGAACTATTCTGAGATGAGTCTAAAGTCCATGGTCTTTTTCTTCATATTTCATAGCTCTCCCATATGATCGCAATGCATACCTGAGCGTGCAATTTACTCCTCCCCCATTAAAACCATTGTAGACACATTTACAACATATAAGAAACACATGAAATACCTTTTGTTAGTTGACGGATTTCTCTCACTGAAATATGGTCCTTCTTCTTTTGAGCAGTCACTCTTCACAGACACAGAGCTGGACACATGTGAGCCTGATCTTTCACTAATGACACAAAGAGCAGAAAGATAAAACACTTTACTACAGGAAATACTTCTCTTTGTCTCATTAGAAAGGGTTTAATGTTGCAAATAGTAAATAAATGCAGTATAGCCGTACTTTTGTCCATCTATGACTAAAGATTGATGGAAGGGCATATTCATGTTTGGTTGTAAAATCTATTTTCCATAGTGAATGTATGCGTCCTTGTAATTGTTTTACTGTAAAGATGCTCCAGAGCGAGTTCAATAAAAAGAAAAGCAGACATTGTGTACTAAGAATTATTGTTTTCTTTATTTGCCATCACAATTATCTTAGCTAATGCAATGCTGTAACACAGAACACATGAAATATCTTTTTAGTAGTAGATGCCGCACCAAAATTAATATTAAAAAATATATATATATATAAAAAATATATATTATTATAATTCAAATAAAATAATTTCAATATTTTTGCTTATGTTCCCTTAAGGTTTTTATAGCACTGCTGTCTGTAAATTGAAACAATATTTAAATGACAAAAAGTTTCTTGATAAATATTTGCTGAAATATAGCAGTCAATGTGTGACCAAGAATAAGAAACACATGAAATACCTTTTGCTAGTTGATGGTCTTCTCTCACTGAAATATGGTCCTTCTTCTTTTGAGCAGTCACTCTTCACAGACACAGAGCTGGACACATGTGAGCCTGATCTTACACTAATGACACAGAGCAGGAAGATAAAGCACTTTACTACAGGAGATACTGCAGGTTTCATGTTTAATTAACCCCAGTTTAACACAAACAAATTATTGATTAGAAATTAATTAAATCTGTTGAGTAAACAATCTCTGTTGGCTGCAGTAACCAGATGAGAAAATACTAAAACTAAAATATATTCTTGTATCTATATATATAATTGAACGGTGTGCAGTAAATGAGAAGATGAGAAATAGAAGAAAACTTTTAAATTTCTTCTACAAATATCCACTATCTACACTATTTGATGTGTTCATTGCTATTCTTTTATAGCTATTTGTTTCTCAATGTTCATTTTTAGTAATTCCTAGTGGCCATCAAGTGTTAAAATTACTTGTTCACAGTCCCACAACATCTACAGTCATGGTAGAAGCTCTGTACGTTAGTGTTACGGCCTGTGCCTTGTGAGTTCTTCTCCTTATGTAAAACTTCCTGACTCTGTTTTTTGTTTCTGTGTCTGAGTTTGATTGCTAGGTCCGCCCCGTGCACTTGCGCGTCGTTGTACACCTGCATCTCATTGTACGCGTTGGTAATCGACGCTATTAAAGACGCTGAAGCGGAGCATGACAGGAGAGAGGAGATTCACCAGCAAACAGCTTGTTTTTCTTTCTGTTTTGATAAATTTTCTAATTGTAATTTTTGGTTGATATTCGTTGCCTTTATATTTTTGAACTGTCTTGTTGTTCGTTTACGTTTATCATAGTTTGGTAATTATTTTAGAAATATCTTTGTTTTCATTTCGTTATGATACGTGTTTTCCTAATTTAGTTTATTTAAATAAATGTTCTAGCATTTCATTTAGGTCTCACGTGTCCTTCTTTATGTTATGCAACCCTTTTCTCTGCCAATTCTAAAGAGGGGTTCATAACAGTTAGTTAGTTAGTTATTAACTGTGACGTTGTCTATAAAGCCCTGTTTTATATGTATGCTTGACTTGTTCTAATTAAAGGTTCCACATTATTTACATTTACTATCCACTTATAAACAAATTTGCACCTTTAAACCGTAATGGAATACAATTTAATCAGTTTTTTCAATATTTAACTGTGCTAAATGTTCATGTAAATTAAATATAAAACCAGTTTCAAACCTTTTTTTAACCTGCGACAATCTAAAAACATTCATAGGAAGTTCTCAATTGTTTTGCACAGCATTTGACATGGCAATGGTGAGAGAAAACCTTCCTTGTTGATCTGACTTTGTTCTTTACAGGACAAACCTGAAACTCCAGTAGTGTTTAAAATGATCATGTGAAAACAGTCTCAGTTTTACCTCAGTTTCTCTGAGAGACTCTTCTTAAAGAGAGAGTACTTTCCTCGCTCCTCTGACATTACTGCAGATAAACTGCCACTGGAAACAGCTCAGCACTGGTGTCTTTGTGTTGGTGAATACACTCAGATGTTCAGCATGACCTGGACATGACAATGAGGCACTGAGATTATTATCATGATAGTTCAGAGGGATAAATTATGATGAAAAATAAAAACTAATGACTAACGCAGAGTTAAACCAGCGTGATCTTGTGAGTATCCGTGTGTATTTTTACGTGTTTAAGTGTTATTCTAAACACATACATTTACTTACATTTTCATACACACTGAAACTACAATATTGACTTTGACAGCACTAAAACAAATTATTTATGTATTGGCAGCTTTACAGATGTACAAATATGTACTAATTCTTATTTATTAATATAAAATTTGTGGCATTAATGTTTTGATTATATTGTATTAAATTGTCATATCAATGATATTATGTTTTTAGTCACATTTATTGAATGCAGTTTAATCTATTTAATATGAAATTATAATATTTCTGTTACGAAACTGCTCCGAGACACAAGGGTTAAGATCCAAACGCAGCTTTATTGTGGGTAATCCAGAGGCGTAATCCAGTGTACAGGCAAAAGGTCAAAACACAGGTAGGCAGTCCAAACAAACCAACAAAGAAACAAACAAAACAGGCAGGGACCAGAGGCAAAAGAGTAATCCAGGGAACAGGGCAAGAAATCCAAATAAACCAAAAGACAAGAAACCAGGGAAACCGCTCGGAATTGCAGTGTAACACTTAAACAAGACTTCGCGGTGAGTGAATGAATGAACATGGTATAAATAGACTGAAACTAATAGGATGATGAGACACAGGTGAATGCAATCAGTGAATGAGGTACAGGTGACAGGTGAATGTGATCAGTGATAAGTGATGATGAGTCCGGGCAGTGAGTTATGGGAAATGTAGTTTGTGAGTGATAATAGTCTTATGTGGAGTGCCCTCTGGTGGCTCTCAAGGGCACTCCAGCTGGTGACCGTTACAATTTCACTCTGTTTCGTGACTTCTGCTGCAAACTCGTTTCGAAGGATTACATAATGTTAAACAAGACTACACTTTAAAACCTTAAAATGAATAGGATTTCTGTAATTGTTTAACCATTATTTATCATGTAATATTTATTTTGTGGGACACCAAAGGCATTTCTTTTCAGGGAACTCACGCTGCTTCGAAGACGCTGTGGGAATGCCTCTGCGTGATTGCATCATGAAGCACATGTGAAATCAGTCCAATTGAGTGACAGAACGTCATAGACGGGTGACGTCACAGACCAGGAAACTATAAAGCATACCCAGAGCAAAGAACGCTAGTTTCTGTGACTTCAGCAAGCGCTCTTTGTTGAAATTGTTTATCCCGTTGGTGTCTGTCTGTCTTCATACAGCATTTAGTTTCTGTTAGGCAGGAGTTTACACCGTACAAAGTGACATTATAATGGAGAGCAAAGAAAAATTTAGACCGTGTGCTTCTCCCTGCCTTTGTTACATCACAGGTGGGGATTCTCCCAGACTGCTGCTCTCACTCAGGGCAGTTTACATTCCTGGGCAAAACCAGGGAGCAGACATCCTGTCAGGGCAGGGGCAGTCTTCAATACAGCGTGAGTTACCTGAAAGGGAATGTCTCAGGTGTATGTATGTAACCCTGGTTCCCTGAAGGGAATTAGACTCTGCGTTGTTCTGCCTTACTTCCTACATGCCTTTGATCAACTTGCTTCAGCCTATCAGTAGCTAGTGTTCTTTGTTTTGGGTATGCTTTATAGTTTCCAGGTTTGTCACGTCACCCGCCTATGATGTTCCATCACTCTATTGGACTGATTTCACATGTGCTTAATGACCCAATCACACAGCAATCTCACAGCATCTTCAACACAGCGCCTCATTGCCTTCAGGGAACCAGGGTTACATACGTAAACGGAGAAGTTTTGTAGGTATAGTCCTATGCTGTGACTGACAATAGAACACTGTAATCCAGATCTTTAGAATCCGTACGATTGTGAGGAACAGATCCAAATTCAGGCCCTTATTCGGCGATCTTCATCTTCATTCTCAACAGCGACCGTAACCGTCAAATCGTTTCGTCAAGTTTTGAATAAAATAATTGCTGCCTCAAGAGGCGTTATGACATGTTTTATGGATATGATAATAAACACTCATAGGCTCTCACCTGCCTCGTCACAGATTGCGACATGCTGTATTTCGGTTGATGTGTGTTTGGGTGAGAAATGCGGGCCTTCACGGAGTGGATCAGGATAAGATTCTCAGCAATTAATAACTTATACTGCCCTTCTACCTTCAGACCGATTGGTCAAGAACGGTTCCAGTTATATTTCCACTTGAGCCTGGTTCAGCATAGCACGATTACAAACCGTTCTTGGCCCGAAATTGCATGTAGTGACGTCACCACTTAGGATTGTTCAATTGACATCCAGGTCTGTTGCCTGGCTAAAAAAAAAAAAAAAATAATGTTTTTTTTACATTAATTTCTACATTGAAGAATAGCAAATATCATATAAACATCGTCCCCTATAAGAGCTGGCCATTATTATTTTCTACTTATTACAAATGAGGTCTTTACAGGCCTCTGAAGTCGAATAATGTGACATATCTCCAAAACACTGCAATGAAATGGTTTCATATGAGGCATGCTATACAGAATACAGCAGTGGTCGGCAACAGGCTGCCCACGCCCGCAGCCAGATTATTTTGATAGCGACTGGTTCTGAAATAGATCTGTCATGGCAGCAACAGTTACTCACAATCACTTCGTCTTTTGTGATTTTGCGTTCAAAATAAAAGTATGAGAACGTTTTTGCAGCAATGTTTTATTTTGAGATAAATTGGGAGCTTTTAATTTGAAAAGTTCTGAAAGACATTCAAAAGAGTCCAGCTAGCTTAAATGTTAACATCACTCTGCACACGACGTAATAGCGTACCTGCAGCATGCAAACAATTAAAGGACAAGTTCTGTATTTTACACTTAAAGCCCTGTTTACAGATCGTTTCTGATGAAATAGAACGGTTAAGATTAAAATTTGACACATGCTGCTGGCCCGAGAATTTTAGGTTTCTTTCGCTCCCCCCCCACCTACAGAATGGCTGCATATGTGCACTGGAACAATCCTTCCTAAAACGCATTAAACTTTCGTTTACAAAGACGTGAAACTCACCGAGTGGTCAGGGGTGTTCACTGATATGCTCACACAAAAATCCCTGCAAAAGATGCTTTCCAACAGGTGTTTTACCATTCGTTGTAAAACTGTGGACCTCCAAACGCCTCACACCCGTACATTCTTCCGTTGAGAGCTTGAATAATAGACACTCTAGCCCATTTGGTGGCGGAGTAATACCGTACCTCACAGCACATCCAATGTAAGTTAATGGACATCCAATACAAGTCAATGGAGTTGGACAAAAACTACGATAAAACCTGTTGGAAAGCATCTTTTGCAGCGATTTTTGTGTGAGCATATCAGTGAACACCCCTGACCACTCGGTGAGTTTCACGTCTTTGTAAACGAAAGTTTAATGTGTTTTAGGAAGGATTGTTCCAGTGCACATATGCAGCCATTCTGTACGTGGGGGGGGGAGCGAAAGAAACCTAAAACTCTCAGGACAGGAGCATGTGTCCAAATTTTAATCTTAACCGTTCTATTTCATCAGAAACGATCTTTAAACAGGGCTTTAAGTGTAAAATACCGAACTTGTCCTTTAAAACAAAATGCGGTTTTGTATGTGAGGATGCCAAGGAATAATTCTGAGCGTAAAAGTAGGCTACGTCAAATAATTATAACAATAAGTTAGGCTCCGTTGTGTAACAAGCAAATTAAAATGAAAGAGGAAATAAAACATAGTTCGTTAAGAGCATGATTCAAACATGCCATTAATGGGCTTATTCAAGTCCTCTTTTATTTTTTTAGTTATTTTTATCCATTCCGCATCTCCCACATATGTGTGTTTTAGCAAGGCGGTCTGTTTAAAGTTGGCAGGTTACGTGTAACAACTACTTTATTCATTTATCCAGTGTAAAACCCGGACACCGCCACACAAATGTGGCTTTTTGTTAATAACTGTCCTACTACTGGATTTAACACAGAGTAACAGCTCACTACCAGTTACAAAAGATAGTGTAACAATCTATTCTAGTAGCATTTTTTTTATCAATTAATTTCTTAACTTATCTTTTGACTATGTTCTGGCTCACCATCTAGTGGCGAATAGTTTTTGGCCCGATGCCAAACTTACTTGCCACAACCCCTGGTAGTTTAGGACACTGCATGTGAGAATAACTGAGTAAGTAATGCATACAGTATGAGTAACAAATGCATATAATATGCAAATAATTATGCTGTAAACACATCTAAATAAAACAATGACTTGAAAGTACATTGTAACCTTTCAAAAAAACATTATTCAAAGTAATACATTACTGTCAAACACACTGCACGTATTAATAATAAGCATAGCAAAGTAGAACTACAAAATATTCTTGAAACATGACATATATTTATATTATCGCACATTTATGAGCAAAAGCACCCTGAAAGCGCATTCTCTCTCTGCTGTTCCTGAAATTACTGTAATCATAGTAATATGCGCACACACCTTTTTTATTGCGGCTGACTTTACCGCGGTTCTAAAATGAAGGACTGAATTGTCCACAGAATGCTTTCGATTTCGCATTATCACAAAAGACATAAAAAAATGAAATAAACCTTTTTAGAAAAAGCATTATTAATTTCTACATACTTAATGTTCATGAAATGGTTTGTTTAAGTAATCTCTGGCTGCTTCTTGATCATTTGTTATACTTCTGCAATAGGTAGCCTATATAAGTCATAACTTAACATTTGAATCATGTTTATTTGAAATCTGTTCATATTCCCCCAGATAACAGTAATGGTGGAAGTATTAAAGCTTACTTGCAGTAGTTCAGACGCTCTTGTCCTACAGGAACAGAATCCAGAAGTCTGTGAACACTTTAGATTTGAGATCGCTGTAAAGACTCACCTGTGAGATCCTTTATGAGTGTTTGTCACATGATACGATTCGATCTTTGGTCAAATCAGTCCAGCCTTTTTTTATCTCAAGATTTTTAATGTTTAACAGCGTTCTGAAGTATGTATGGACACTTTACACTTTACTATGAGGCCATGAGAGAGGATTTGTTTTATTAGGCAAAACAGTAAAAACACATATAAAACAATTCACAACAGATGATAACAACAACAACCAAAATATAACGAAAAAACAGGGGGTAATGTGTAATTTACAATAAATTTAATTTAAATAAAAAATGCCTAGAGTGCTCTCTTCTTCTTTTTTTAGACCAGGAGTTTTAGAGAAAACTGTGATATGATCGAGAGATAGGGATCTGTAAATCATCTTTTAAAAAGTGTGGTGTCATCAGCTAATTGACTTATGAGAATATGCTTATTAACTATATTAATCCCTTGTAAATGAATAATATTATTATATAAAAAAAGATGTGAGGAGTTGAGCATCTATTAAGGTCATTTTTATATAAGATTCGGACAGTTTGCAAAATAAATTGCCAACACCAAATTTGTACAGGGATTGTAAAATAAATTGCTGTTTAAGGGAATAAAAAGTTTGTAAAAATCTAAAAAAGAATAAAGCTTTCCTCCTTAATCAGCTCAGTAAATGTGACATGCCTCTTTGGGATAAAACCTGACAAAGGTTTGTGACAGAACTAGTTAAGTGAGTGACAGATGCGGTGACCTATCAGGGAGGAGTATGGGCTATTTAATGCTGATTGGCGTCCTTGAGCGTCATTGACTAGCGCCTCAGGTATGTGCTAGTAGTAGAGGTTTGTTTAACTTGTTTATTTAGAACACTACTGATGTGTTATTTCCTCGAATTGTAACGTCTCTCTCGTGCTTTCATCTGTACTTTCCAGTGGTGCATTCACCAGCGCAGAGTAGGCGACTGCTCACCCTTCAGGTGTGTAATCTGTCTCTGTATCGAGTAGTGGGTTATGATGGCGTGCAGTGTAGTGGGTCGCTATGTCACTGTTACTGTGTTGCTTCCTGTACCCCAGTTAATCTGTGGTTTTGATGACGTCTGTAAATGGTAGCCTGTGAAAATTATTTAACGAGTTTGTTTGCCCATAAAATCTTTAAGATATTAGGTTAAACTTATTTGGCTTGCTGTCCACTGAAGAGGGGCTCGATGAAGCAGCTTCAACTCGAGCTTTGATATACCCCCCCAGTGGCTAAAAGTAGGATATGATAATTGAAGGGCAAGGTACCTGAGATGAAGGTGGAGTTTGGGGAGGTGGAGGGATACTGGAACAGCTGATGCAAGAGAGAGGTAAGCGGCTGCTTATATACTCAGGCTGTTGATTGAAAGATTAGATGGGCTCACTCCTCCCTAACTTGCGTTTAGGAACTTCATTTAACGAGTTTGTTTGCCCATAAAATCTTTAAGATATTAGGTTAAACTTATTTGGCTTGCTGTCCACTGAAGAGGGGCTCGATGAAGCAGCTTCAACTCGAGCTTTGATATACCCCCCAAAAGTGTCGAATACAAATTTGGGACAGCAAGTTAGAATAGCATGATTAAATAGTTTAAGAAACTTAGAAAATACAGTATGCCTAAGAGCTTTAAAACATTCTACCCCCCCCCCCCCAAAAAAGTGGAAATTTAAAGCTGTATGGGGCATGGTTTAACAGGGCTCCTGTGGTAACTCTGGCTGGACTGCGTCCCCCTACTATGCCCACCATGTGGGGCTATGAGTGGAGCTCCGGCGGGAGCTGTGTTTGAAAGAGTGTGCCTGCGTTCATTGTGGAGTGGAACGACATGAGCTTGTGGAAATTTATTGGGGTACATCTCACCGCTGTACTGCTGCGGCAGTGACTTTCAGAAATTACTCCTGCGGGAGTATCCTGGGACTGGAGGTTTGAGTACGAGGTTGGAGAACGCCCTGCCGCATCCATGACATGGAGCCCCATGGAGTTAAAGAACATAGGGCCTCCAGATGTCACGAACGGGGGAAGGAGTCCTCGTCCCTAAAGGCAAACGGGCCATCAATACTCGAAGCAAAACTCCCTACGCAGCAAGAGGGAGCCTACGGTATATAGAGGAAATGCAGAACTACCGTCCTTCTGACGCAGGGGGCTTAGATCAAGTAAACATAATGGCCCGTCGCGCTCGAGGGACCTTGGTACCTCCAGTCCTCTTTTCGGATAGGAGGGCCCACACTGCGATCCGAACGGGAGAGCCTCCATGGTTAAACATGAAGGGTCACACAGCGATTCGGAAAGGGAGAGCCCCCACGGCGCCCGAACGGAAAGCTCATACTGCAATTCGACCGGGAGAGCTCCCGCTGCATTTCGAAGGAGAGAGCCCCCCCATATGTGTAAATAGGGAGTTCAACTCTGCGATCAAAAATGGGAGAGCCCACACAGCAAGTCGAACGGGAGAGCCTACGATGCATCTGAATGGGGGAGCCCACACAGCGATTCAGATGGGAGACCCCACTCCAGGAGTGGTATGTCACGCGCATCTGAAAAGGGAGAGCTCTCGCTGCATCCAGATGAATGCACGCCCTGCGGGGCTAGGTAAGCGGGAAGATGCAAATAGTAGGGAGAAGCGGTCCGGACTCAGAAGGATGCTAGTGTTTGTTGTGCTTGTCTAATGTTATGCAGATCTGAACGAACATATGTTTCAAAGGCGTGGGACGACCATCGACCTAGCATTTTGATTTGGTGATCGGAAAGGCCCCTTTGCGCTGCTGTAGTGGCTGCACCTATTCTGAAGGAATGTGAAGAGAAATGTTTGGTTGGGATGCCGGAACTGTTGAGGATGGATTTGAGGTTCTTTTGAAACCAATGTCTGGAGGCAGGGAGGTTTTTATCATCAATAAAAAGAGGGTCGAGAGAAGAGGTGATTTCGGATTTCCTCTGGTGAAGAAAAACGTTTAAGGACTGGTATGGTTGGATGGGGGTTGGCAAATTGAAAATGAAAATCGAATGACCATGTTTCAATTGATCGGTTTTGCTTTGTTTGATGTTGAAACGTATGGTGTCATGGTTTATTATTTGAAGGTCGGAGAATGTAGGATGGATGGATGGGTTGAATTTTGAGTTGGTGGTGAATTCTGAGACTCTGAGGAAACCAAAGAAAGCCAAAATGAACATGGCGTCTAGGGTTCTTGTTTTGTTGGGAGGAAAAAGACCTGAGCGGAGAGTGGTTAGGCAGATGCTAAGAATGTCGATGGTTAAAGGTTGTCTAGAGTCTGGACGAGGGGGATTGGTTTTTTGTAAACCTTTGATGAGGAGGGATATCTGAGGATTCGAAATGTTGGGGCACTGTTGGCCGTGGAGGAGCTTAAAAAAGAAATGAATTCCGCTAAGGTAGACTTTGATTGATCCTGGTTGAATTAAACTGGTGTGATGGAGGTATGTGATGAAGGAGGATATTGAGAGGAGGGAAAACTCAGGAAAAACCATGTTGTGAGCTCTGTGGAAGTTTTTGAAGGAACCCCAAGCTGTCCAGTAGGTTTGGAGTGTTCTGGGAGAAACGGCTTGTAAGATGGTATTTGTGGATAGGGTATGGAGATATCTGAGGGGATGGTCTAGAGGAATATGAGTTCTGAATAAGGTGGAACTGGAGTTGGATCGGAGTCTGCTTCCGGAGCCAATGTTCTGAATTTCTGAAAAAGAAAACGGGATAAAGCATCAGCTATTTGATTTTGGTGACCTGGAATATGTTCAGCTTTAATGACAAACTGATGACAGGCAGAGATCCAAATGAGACGTCTTAGAAAGGGCATGATTTTTGGAGCATTAGAACGGCTCTTGTTGATACAGTGAACGGTGGCAGAATTATCACAGTGGAACAGGATGTTTTTTGTTGACCATTCGGATCCCCATAGATAGGCTGCTACTACTATGGGATATAGCTCGAACAGGGCGGTCGATTCGGCAGTTTGAGGTGTATTGGTGAGCTCAGGAGGCCAGGTTGATGCAAACCAACGTCCTCTGTAGAAACCTCCAAAACCTGTGGAGGGGGCTGCGTCAGTGAACAGGGTGATGTCGCAGGGTCGGGACAAAAAGTCGTTGTAGAAAAAGGTAATCCCGTTCCATTGCTTGAGGAACGTGATCCATAATTTCAAGTCTGCCCGACATGGTTGGCTTAGTGAAATTATGTCTTCTAAACCTGATGCTGAGGTAGCGAGAGTTAGCAGGTGTGAAATGAAAGGCCGGCCTTGGGGAACTATGCGCATTGCATAATTTAGGTGGCCTAAGAGAGAAAGCAGATCACGCTTGCTGCAATGGTTAGCTTCCAGCAAATTTGATGCGATTGTGATTATGCGATCTATTTTTTCTTTGGGGAGAGAAGCTTGGAATTTGACAGAGTCTAGGAGGATTCCAAGAAATTCCAATGATGTAGATGGGCCTTCGGTTTTCTCAAGAGAGAGGGGAACTCCTAGTTTGGAAAACACTGTTTGGATGACGGTTAGGTGTTTTGCTGGGGGAAAATTACTTGGTGAGATGACGAGGAAGTCGTCGAGGAGATGAATGAGGTATGGGATTGCATAATTGTTTTGTAGGATCCAGCAGAGTGCTTCTGAAAGCATGTCAAAAATTTTGGGACTGCTTTTACAGCCGAAAGTTAGACGTACTGCAAAGTAGTATTTTTCGTTCCAACGAATGCCGAAAAGGTGCCAGAAATCTGGGTGAATTGGCATGACTTTAAAGGCAGATGTAATGTCAACCTTTGCTAGCCAGGCTCCGAAACTGGCGTTTTTTATGAGAGTGATTGCTTGGTCTATGTCGTGGTAGTGCAGTGAGAATTCATCTAGCGGAATTAGGCTATTGATACTGGGTTGGGAATTTCCATGAGGAGCAGAGAGATCGATGATCATTCGTTTTTTGCCGGAAAATTTTCTGGTGGCTACTCCGATAGGACTTATACGGAATAATTCGAAAGGTGGAAAATCAAAAGGGCCGATCATGAAGCCTGAATCTAGTTCTTTTTTAATGAGGGCTTCCACTATATCGGGTTCGGCTATCGCGGATTGCAGATTGTTGCAGATCAGGCTGGAATCAGGTATGCTTTCCAAGCCGGGGTCAAAACCTTCTTTCAGGCCTGAAAGAAGAAACTGGGTGAAGTTTTTGTCTGGATAATTGTCTAGTTCTCTAGCTAATGAGGAAATAATGATTGGACTAGAGAGGTACTTTTGAAATTTTTTATTAAGGTTAGCTGAGGAGCGGCGCACAGGGCAAATGGAACGGGCATGAGCTCCGCCACAGAAATTACAGACATGGAGGAAGCGGCATCGTTGTCTGTTGCAGCCTGATGAATTGAAGCTGTTGCACACTTGTCTGCCTGAGACTGAGGTAAAAATCTGGTTACGGTCATTCCTTGATTGAGGGACATGTGAAGTGGATTTTCCTTGGAATGGAGCTGGATGGGTTGGAAGATCTGGGCTGGTTTGGGGACATTCTGAAGTAGAATGAATGATAGACCTGCAGATGGCGCAAGAAAGGCTTCGAACACCTAAGAAAACTCTGTTATATAGTTCAAGGTCTAAGGCTCCCCAGTAAGGACACTGGTTCCAGTGGGTGACGCGGGCGGTGCATTTAGCTGAAAAAAGCTTGTGGTATGTATAAAAATGACTACCTCCGAAAGAGAGACTGAGCTCTGCTATGATAGAGAGGTAGTCGTTTAATTCCTTGCGTCTGGCTGGAAAAGAAGTGCAAATTACTTCTGTGTATCGGGCAAAAGCAATGCAGAATTCTGCAAGTGTGAGAACTCGTTTTGAAGGTTGGATGGAATTTTTTAGATTGATGGTTAATGGGCCACAGTCAAAAGAGCGGTGGGATTCATTGAGAGGGACAGAAGTCAGAAGAGAAGGAAGATCGATATCTGCACCTGATAGAATTAGGGAACGGAGATGGGCTGAGACTGGAGGTGGTTCCATGGCGACTGCGTTGGGAGGAGCTGGAAGATGGACTGCTGTGGAGAGTGAATGGGCTGGCAAGCGGATGGTATCTGAAGAGCAAGTGTTAGTGTTGAGAAAAGTTGATGAATGTTGATCGGAGGGTCCCATTACTGACTGGTGTCCAAGATGGCTGGCATGGGCTGGAATGAGAGGAAAAGGAGGGTTTGTGGGAAAAAGAGGTGTAGAAATTCTTTGCGGAGGCAACCTCACGCTCGGATGTGTACTGGGAAGGATATTGGGAGGTAATTGGAGGATAGAAGGGGGAAGAAAGGATTGAGGTGAATTGGAATGGAAGGAAAGAGGAGGGGGGATGGCTAGCGAAGGCAACCTCGCGCTAGGATCCGCTATCTGAGTAGGTTGGTTTGAGGGTGAGAGAAAAGTAACTGTCTGTGAGGGTGACCTGGCACAAGGGTTATTGTAAAGAAGAACTGGAGAAGCAGAGGGAAGAGCAGTGGAAAGTGTTTGGAAGTTTGGTTCTTGCCTGAGGAGTGGGGCTGACTGCAAAAAGTTTGAGAGAACTGGAGAAGAAGCGGAACTGTTTTTTGCCACCGCTGTTGTTGGGCGGGTGGAAATACCGGCGGACAAGGAAGTGCGAGACGTGGCAGCGCCGGCGGCCTTCGGATCGGCGCGTTGGGATTGTGTGGGTACAGAACGCCGGACCGGGAGAGAAACGGAGGTAGAAGAGGGGCGAGTCTTGCTTTTATGAGCTGTTGAAGTGTTTGTTGGAATGCTGGAACTGATGAAAAGATCGTAGAGTTGAGCTTTTGATGATCTGCGGGAGAAATGGATTCCGGAGCTGGAGAGGACTTGACGTAGGCTGTTGACTGAACATTTAGAAATGGGTGGAATCGGTGTAATAGCAGCGGTAGAATGAAGAGATGAAGTCTGAGAAGATGGACGAGGCTCAGTTAAAACTGGCGATCTTGAAGGTGGAGGAGAGCGTTGTCTTTTGGAACGTGGTTTGTATGAGCGCTGGATTTCCCGGCCAGAACGCTCATGAAGATTATCCGTATTTGGATCCGTAAGATCCGATCTTACGCGGGGAGTGACTGTCGGTGTTTCAGGAAGACTTGTCAGTTCGTCGTCTGAAGGAAAGAGCTGGATTTCCGGGATGTCGGACATTATTCCGTGCGGCAGTACCAGATACTGGAACAGCTGATGCAAGAGAGAGGTAAGCGGCTGCTTATATACTCAGGCTGTTGATTGAAAGATTAGATGGGCTCACTCCTCCCTAACTTGCGTTTAGGAACTTCATATGTGGGGTGATATCCTCTCTCGGTAAGTGTTATGCAAGATGCTTGGAAAATTGAAGTGGGAAAAGAAGCATTAGTAACATCTAGCTTCCTTTAAGGCGTTCGTGAGGCGTGGATCCTCTCTCTCGTCCTCAGGACAGTTTTTTTTTTCTGGTCCTCGGCACAAGCTCTCTCTCTTCTTCAGTTATTGTGCTTCGTATGACCCTGAGTCAACGTTGATAACCACTGTGTTTGTTATCTTCTTCATCGTTGTGCCAGTGCTGTGAGCCAGCAACAAAATAACAGGATTTGTATCATCTGGTTCCTTTTAGGGTGATATAAATACTATAAACTGGGACTGACGCTAGTTGTCCGAGAACCAGTTGTGTGTGTGTGTGTGTTGTGTATCTTGTTTAATTTGTTCTCTTTTGTTATCTAAGTTTGTGTGTTTTCAACACCAACACGGTCCTCTACACACCAGGATAGGATCCTCAAGAAGGATCTGTAAACTTAACTCACATCAACATTAGAGAGAAGAATTAAACCAAACAAACAGACTGAGTCTACCGGCGGAAGGACCACTTAATGGCTTTTCCAAAAGTGCAGTACTACTCACACACACACACACACACACACACACACACACACACACACACAACCGTGCACTTGGATCACACACACAGACACTCCAAAAGTGTCACCCGCTACAGCACCACAAGTCAAGAGAAGGTCTTTCCGCATGGCCGCCTCAGTTCCTGGGAGAAAACAGAATAAATTATTTTTATTACCCGCGGTTACGAGTCATCCAAAAATATTTTTTATGATATTCGGGTCGCGGTCGGTCGGGTCGTTTGAAATAAAGATGCCAATTAAACCTTAATTTATATAGTACTAGACACAATTTTCTATGAAATACATAGGCCTACACTTTATTGGCTGAATAACTGGCGCAAAGATGACGCACGAGCTCAGTCTGCAGGTAGAGATGGAGGCGGCAAGAGAAAAGGTGAAGACTGGGGAGTGGAAGCTCCGCAAATACACAAATAGAAAGAGCAAAATGTGGGAGACATTTGCCGAAATAATGAAAGATGATGACCAAAGTGCTGGTTTTGTCATGTGTACTTCTTGCGATGCTATTTACACATTTGATAGCCACAAAACTGGCACGACCAACCAGGCACGGCGCCAGGATTCCAGTTTTGGATGGGCCAGACCAATTGTGGGTGGGCTTTAAATTAAAACCGTTAAATAAAAAATAAAAAACTTTATCCAATCACTGCTTAACCTAAAAAAATATTGACTAATATAGCCTACTGTTATATTATCTGTGCGTATACATAATATAGATTTTAATAGCTTGATGCTCTTTAAATATTTTGTTGCATTGTTAAAAGTTTCGGTGCATAGGACAGACCTATCCGCGATCGCTCTCCGTGGTTCTGACCAAAGAAGAGCGCTTTGGAATCTCCATTACGCATCATACGCATCATACCTGGGCTGCATTTTCCGATAACATTGTCTCATAGCGCGCTACGAAGACTCTTAAGGTATAACTTAACTAAAGGTATACTACAGTGCTATGCATAAGTTTAGACACCCATGCTAAAGTTGACTAAAAAGAGGAATAAAAAATCATCTTTTGGAAATTGAACTTAATGCCTTAATTTAAAAAATTTGGAAAAATCCAACCTTTAAGGACACCAATTTTCTTTGTGAATGAATAATGTATCGTAAATAAATAAATGTTCTTCCTTAAAATACAGGGTGCATAAGTTTGGACACCCCTATGTTAAATTCCCATAGAGGCAGGCAGATTTTTATTTTTAAGTATTTTTTTATTTTTTATTTTTTAGGATACTATGCATCCTGATAAAGTTCCCTTGGCCTTTGGAATTAAAATAGCCCCACATCATCACATAGCCTTCACCATACCTAGAGATTGGCATGGTTTTATTTCAGTTAGCCTAATTGCATTGAGAGATGATCTTATGGAAAGTACCCCATGCCAATCTCTAGGTATGGTGAAGGCTATGTGATGATGTGGGGCTATTT
Source organism: Rutilus rutilus (assembly GCA_021464565.1). Classification (NCBI taxonomy): domain Eukaryota; kingdom Metazoa; phylum Chordata; class Actinopteri; order Cypriniformes; family Leuciscidae; genus Rutilus; species Rutilus rutilus. Next base: position 153,777 of record JAJAQA010000029.1, read on the forward strand.
TAATTCCAAAGGCCAAGGGAACTTTATCAGGATGCATAGTATCCTAAACTTTTTTTTTTTTTTTAAATACTTAAAAATAAAAATCTGCCTGCCTCTATGGGAATTTAACATAGGGGTGTCCAGACTTATGCACCCTGTATTTTAAGGAAGAACATTTATTTATTTACAATACATTATTCATTCACAAAGAAAATTGGTGTCCTTAAAGGTTGGATTTTTCCTAATTTTTTTAATTAAGGCATTAAGTTCAATTTCCAAAAGATGATTTCTTATTCCTCTTTTTAGTCAACTTTAGCATGGGTGTCTAAACTTATGCATAGCACTGTACCACTAAAGGTATATCATTGCTAGGCGTCTTCAGGGCTATCATCCACTCGCGAGGCAGAGGCGCTGAAAGGCAGAGGCGCTGGCGCCCTCAACGGCGCTGTTTTTGGTAAAACATGATTTTGACGACTTCATTAAGATTTGTTTTATAGAAAACTCTTTTTAAAAGATTTTCGTTTTGTATAAATTGTATCTTAATTTTTATCAATGTTTTATCAATCAATTGCCTGTATTTAATGAATAAGAAGCAAATATATAGCAGACAATGTAATAAGGCGCCGGCACGATCACTTGCATTGCATGTGAACTGGAGGGCGCCTAAACTCAGTTTGTGCCTCACAGATTTGAGAAATATAGGCTATCTATTACAGAAAGCTTGAAATGTCTACTTTTAAACGAAAATATTCAAACCAAAATAAATAGGCTACTCTCCATATGAAATGTGCATTTCTCTCTGGCGTTCATGGCGAGTCCGAATCGTCAACTTCATCTTTGCAGCGACACAGAAAACACCAGTTTATTACTAAACAACTAGAAAAAAAAGTTTGTTGAGACAAACTTTAAGTTGGCTTGAGAAAGCCTGACCAGAGAGTTTGAAGAAGTTTAAAGAAGTTAGAAGTTTAAAGTAGGTTAAAGTTAGATTGATAGATTAGTTAGAAAGAAATAATAGTTGGGAAGAAAGAAAGAAAGAAAGAAAGAAAGAAAGAAAGAAAGAAAGTAAAACGATTAGTTAGAAAGAAAGAAAGAAAGAAAGAAAGAAAGAAAGAAAGAAAGAAAGAAAGAAAGTAAAAAGATTAGTTAGAAAGATTAGTTAGAAAGAAAGAAAGAAAGAAAGAAAGAAAGAAAGAAAGAAAGAAAGTAAAAAGATTAGTTAGAAAGAAAGAAAGAAAGATTAGTTAG